>UESW01004240.1:482292-527304 GCA_900491605.1 Calamus simplicifolius | reverse complement strand
CAGGAATCGAATCGGTGTTTCGGGAAGCCAACCGTAGTAAGTTTAAGGTCGTCCCAAGAAAAATTCACGACACCCAAGGATGATTTGGATTTCGGCCGAAACTCCTTCGCGACACCCCACTTGAAACCTCACGACACCCTCGCATCAATGCTACGACACCCGTGCTTAGAACTGACCATGGAGAGAATCCCCGCGACATCCCAGGGAGAATTGGATTCCGGTCGAAACTCCTTCGCGACACCCCTGTTGAAAGCTCACGACACCCTAGCTTTAAGGCGACGAAACCCGTGCTTAGAACTGATCACGGAGAGAACCCCCGCGACACCCCTTGTCGAATTCGGCCAAATGCTACGACACCGTGCTTAGAACTGACCGCGCGGACAATCCCCGTGACACCCCAGTTGGATTTCAGCTCACGACACCCTAGCTTTAAGGCGACGACACCCATGCATTAACAGTGAGAACCCACGTTAATCACCTGGGGTGTCGTCCCCTTAAAGCTAGGGTGTCGTGAGTTTACAACTGGGGTGTCACGAGAGTTTCGGTCGAATTCGAGAAGGGGTGTCGCGGGGGTTCTCTCCGTGATCAGTTCGACGCACGGGTGTCGTCGCCTTAAAGCTAGGGTGTCGTGAGCTTTCAAGTGGGTGTCGCGAAGGAGTTTCGGCCGAAATCCAAATCATCCTTGGGTGTCGTGAATTTTCTCTTGGGACGACGTTAAACTTAAGACTGTTTGCTTCCCGAAACTGTTCTGTTCCCCATCCCTCGAAACTCAACGTGGAGGGCGGGGCGTGGTGGCGCACCGATTCGATTCCTGTGAACAACCACTGAGATGGTGGCGCATGGCAATCGAAACACCCGCCAGGGGAACCTTAAATAAGGATGGGGGAATGCCATCGTTACTCACCTTTCCAGCTTGAACTGACCACAAGATGGCTTCCAGAGGCGAGGTAGATCTACTGGCAGCCATGGCAGCGCCCGCAACCGTCACCATCGACGCGGTGGTTTATGCTGAGTCGCTCGCAATCAGCGAGCGACTCAGCAAGGCGGCCGAGAATACCTGGCCGTTTCAACAAAAGAGATAGAGGTCCTGCGTCGGGCCAATAGCCACCTGGAGGGCAAAGTAGCGTCCCTCCAGCGCCAGATCGCCGACGCAGCGACCGAAGGAGACAAGCCCCAGTGAGGGCTAATGTACTTTTTTTTTTTTATAAATAAAATTAAATTTTAGTAACTTGGTTGTCGCGGGCCTTCTCGCCGTGGTGATTCTAAGCACGGGTGTCGTCAGATGAGAGCTAGGGTGTCGTCAATTTTCAACTGGGGTGTCCGTGAACGACGACAGCACCGACTCAGGCTATTAACGACACCCCAGTTCTCATCTTACGACACCATAGCTTTTAGGCGACGACACCGATGACATGACTGTTAAAGCGGGGTGTCGCGGGGATTGTTCTCCATACGGGGTGTCGCGGGCCTGCTCTCCAGCGTCGTTTATCAGCACGACAAACCCTTTATAGCATTTAAAGACACCCCATAGAACAAACTACGACACCTCGGAAAGCAACATACGAAGATCGCAAAGGTTATAAGCATGGGTGTCGTAGCATTGTAACTACGGTGTCGCGAGGCTTTTCTCCAGCTTTCGTTTGGAGCACGGGTGTCCTAGGCCTGTAACTACGGTGTTTCAGGGGTTTCATGAGGTATAACATACTACTTAAAAGAGTATGACATTCGTGCTTACAAAATAGTTATGACTCTCAGAATGTCATAACTATTTTGTTCTAAGGAAGTTACTCGCGCATTAAACGGTTTGGTCACGCATTAACTAACTCTAACCAGAAAAAAACTGTTGGTGTAATAAAGGAGCTTTACAAAGAAGTGGGAAGAAAGACTTTTTACTTTGTGCTGCGGATGACATTTCCTACTCCAGTAGCCAGGTTTTTCCAGCCTCAAAGCTGAAATATTTTCGTTCGACCGAGGAAGAAGGAGAGTTCTTCTGGCACAGATGAAATCCAACGTAAAATGGAGCTACGATGGAGGGAAAGAGCATTTTCGTCCGTATGCTAATTTTAAAAAAAAGCGAACTGCTTTTAATGGCCGTCACGTTTAGAACGTAACATCACAGCGAAGCCATACCGCCCGGCAGGTCATCCACGTAGGAGCCACATGGACCAATCAAAAAATACGGTGTAGCCCACATAGACCTTGCTGCACCGAGGATGATGTACAAAGTGTTTCCTTCTGAAGTTTCTGAAGCACCCACACAGATAGGGAAGGCCAGAGAGGCCCAAACGGAGCATGCGAAGCAAGCTCGAGTGTCCGCCGACTAGGCTGGAGCTCATTGGATGGTGTGCTTATGGCCTTTGCTCCTACTTTGTTCACACTGTCCTCATTCCGATACTCTTCCCTCTCATCATAACCCAAAGAGCGTCTCCTGCCTCCGACCTGTCCAACCGCCAGCCTACACGTCGATGGGAGTGATGTGCTCTCAAAAGGAATTGACACTGCTATAGTGAGTTTATTTCTTTCCCTTCTTTCTCTATGGTAAATGTTTGCTTAAATTTCAGCGATGGATTAGTGGGGAGCCAGGTGAAATGAAAGGAAATTATAACGCTCTCATGTGAGGTCTAATTAATTTATTAGTAGATCAAAATTATATGCAGAAGTTAATTAATAATAAATTTAAGTTATAAATACTTAATTTTTTTTCTTTTTTATATGATATGACATTTTTTAGAGTATTACAATCTTCGCACATTGTGGGCAATAAGCTAATTAGAATTTATCTTGAGCCGAATTATTGGTTTTGTAAAAGTAGCTTCATGTTATGAGGAAACTTTACTAGCATCCAATGGGTACCCTTTCCTTATGCTAATCAACTTCTATACACTCTCAATGGGTAGCCATATCATTCACAATGCCCTAAACCCATTTACTGATCCAATTAATCCATTAGAGGACCAAAACTACATGATTATAAAAACTTGAGCGAAAGTTAATTGGTAGTAAATGAACTTAAGTTATAAGTACTTAAATCTTTTTTTCTCATTTGATGTGAGACTATTTTTGAGGCATTACAATCTTTTTCCTTTATAGTGCAACATTTTTATCGCACGCCACAAGCTAGTCAGAATATATTCCAAGCCAGATTGTTGGTGTTACAAGAGTAGTTTTACACAATAACGAGACTACTATTATCCCATGTATAAATCTTTTCTCTTGCCTACCAACTTTTATATACTTGGATTGGCTATAATACCATTTATAATGTTCCAAGCCATTTGTTAGTCCAATTAATCCGTTAGCGAACTGAAACAATATGATCCTAAAAATTTTAGTGGAAGTTAAACGATAACAGGTAAACTTAAATTATAAGTACTTAATTCTTTTTATTTAATGTAAAATTATTTTTGGGGTACGATAAAAAAAAAAACCAAAGATTTTATTGCTCTGTCCAAGTATTCAGTATATGTTTCTCGTAGGTATTATATGGTATGGAATGAAGCTTCATTCTTCTTACTCAAGATTTTCAATAAATTGAGTAAATAATCATCCATGAATAAAGTAGTTTGTTGAACGAAAATATGATTATTTTTTTAGGGAAATGAATCTATATGGTTATTATATTGCAAGGTTTTACATGACTAGACAAATTAGGTTTCTTTATAACTATGCAATAAAAAACAAGGAAGATTATGTGTATGAATAGGCTCAACGACGTGCAAAGATCAATGAAATAAAAAAGATCAAAAGTTATGATTCAGGCCAGTGACAAGGTGGGGCATGCGTGTTTTGGAGTCATTGCGCGATACTTGTAGTTTCTGATAGCGAACTGGACCCTCAACCTTTTGATAAAAAATTATGGAAATAACGCTCGGTGCTGCCATGAATATTAACGAAGGACAACATGGGATTTTTCACTTAACAAGCAACATGTATAATATTAGGGAATTTCTATTTGCACCGCTTAAATTACTCGGCACATCCTCCCTCATTTAAAAATATATATATATATATATATAACTACCCCTCCTTTTTTCTCTCCACACCCTCTGCCCTCTATACATCACTACAAGAAAATAGTAAAATAGTGACAAAAATTTTCATCACTATTTCGTCACAAATTAGGTTTAGTGACGGATTAGTAATGAAAATCTTATCGTCACTATATTTGTTGTCACTAAATTTAATGACGGAAAGAGGTCCGTCACAAAATAATAGAGACGGATTTGTGACGGAATATTTCGTCAAAAATTTGTGATGAAACATATTTTCTATCACTAAATTGTGACGGATTAGTGACGAACTATTCCGTCAAAAATTTATGACGGAACATATTTTTTGTCACTAAATTGTAACGGATTAGTGACAAACTATTCCATCAAAAATTTGTGACGAAACATATTTTTCGTTACTAAATTATGACAGATTAGTGATGAACTATCCATCACGCATTATTCCATCATAAATATTTTCATCACTATTCCATCATAATTTAGTGACAGATTATTGACGAAAATTTAGTCACTAAAACTTCATCACTAATCCGTCGCTAATAGCGATGAAGTAGTGACGAAAGAATCCATCAGTCATTCGTTATTGTTCCATCACTAATCAATCACTAATATTTTTGTCACTAATCCATCACTATTATTTCTATCAGAAATCCATCACTAATCCATCATTAACCTAATAAAATTTCATCAAATTTTTATTCTTATAAATTTAAAATTATTTTAAAATTACAATATATTTAATACATTCTAATGAAATTTATAGATGAAATGCAAATTTAAGAATAAAAAATGCATTTCATAAAATAAGATAAATATATCTGTATACATCAACAATACTAATGTTTTATACATTAGACATCAAATTATTAAGATGTCTTCGGCTGCCTTGGAGACTCTACACTTGAGAAATATCATCTGAAGCAGTCCTTTGAACACCATTTACTGGCTCCCTCTGATGTAGCCTGAAGTGAACAATGTTAGTGTGTGACGTCCACCTGCAACTACTGAAGCAATCCTCACTTCCGTGTTAAGTATCACTAGACATGTAGGAGCTGAAAGAGTTTCATCATCAGATGTTGGGCTCTCATGTCTAAGCTTAGATAAAGACAATTTTCTGCGCTTTATGCTTTCCTCCCCATCTCTACTCTCAGGACCAAATGCATCATTTGAATTAACCAGGTGCAAAATCGACATTGCTGCTTCTGTGAAGAACATCTACCCAATTATTTTTCACATGAAGGCAGTAGCTTCAAGAGAGGTATATGAAAAGGTCAATGATTTTTATAGGAAGACTCAACCTACCCTAGTCCCACTGCATACAAATTAAGCATAAGAAATTTCACCAGCCCAGCATCTGGATCCAATGTGTACTAAACTTAATAAACAAAGTTAAAAGTCAACATTATGAGCTCAGCCTGGTGGCATAGGCATGGCAGGTTCCCTCTGAAAAGCTTCCACAGACTCCTTGCGAAGTACCAAAGCTAGCAAACTTTATCTCTGTTATGTTCTGACCAGGTTCACAGGATAGATGTGATAGAGATATAGACTAAAAGATATGCTTTATGTTATGGCTTTATATTTTAATGAGAATTCATTTTGAGCAATGTGTGCCATTTACTATATTTGTGCATGTGTCTAGTATTTACAAAGAGTATTTGATCTAGTGTGTAGAGTACGGCTTACACATAGAAGACTAGATCATCGGTTCTTTTGGAATACAAGTTTATTGTTCATAGTTTTAGATGGAGTTGTACACACCATCAGTAGAACTGTAGCACAAATTTTTAGTAGGTCTGTCTTGACTACGGGGAATGGTTTATTCTAACTATTTGTGCTAGTACACTTTGTGTGTATTGAACAGGACACAGTTGAGTTAATTATTTTATACTGACTTTATAAATAATTTAAAACTCATGAATATTATGATTACTTATGCTCTTAATCCGAATTCTATTTCTAGACACGTGTATGTAGTGATTATTGCTTTGATTACACATAGAGTGAGATTCTATATGAGTCAATAAACTCAGTGGGTTGGGTAATAACATTATATATATGGTGAATATTAATAGTTGAAGGAATCCACGTCCTGTTAATTTGGATGGATGATATCCCCTTGAGAAAGCTTATAAGTTTTGATTGTATCAAATCTTGCAAGTGGATTTTGAATCCGATACATCAAATAAGTTAAGTGGATAAGTCTCAAGGATAATAAAAGCCAATTAAATTATATTGTCAGTAATTAAATTTAATTGGTGGATATCTGTAATCTTAACGTGGGGAGATAATAAGTTTTAATATTAAAGGCTCGAAAATATAAATTTGAATATGATTAGGAGTACAATTATAATTCTTTAGTGAAATGAATTGTAATTTACGTAATTAAATCCTAACCCGGGGTAGGATTGGGAGATTTAATTACGTAGGAATCCTTTTCATATTTGCCTATTGGTCCCTGTTGTAGCCCTATAAATACCCTCTCAGTTGGTTGCTAGGGTTAAGGTTTTTGAGGAAAAAGAAAAACAAGAAACCCTAGGTCGGCCGAGAGATCCCACCATCTTGTGAGAGAAGAATGGTATTTTCGGAAATACGGCGGAAGGCTAAAAGGTTGAGGTCGAGCAATCGAATCAAAGTGTTCTAAAGTTCAAATCTGAAGGTATGATCTTCTACTCTTAGATTAGAACGGAAAAAGTTTTTTTTGTATTACTCATATATGCTATAGCCATGATCTTGGAGGTATTCCGCGCTCCCCAACAAGATGGACCTTCGATCTCCTAGTCTTTGGTATGCCAATTTTTCATTGCTGGTTGCCATTCAGAAATATCAGCACAAACACTCCCTACGGTTCTCTTCACCATGGAAATGCCTCCTGAGTCACCACCCCACTCTTCAAATACCACCAATAGGTTCCCGGTGGGGTTCAGCCAGAGGAACATGATACCTGAAATTTATCATGACAAGTCATAGAACCAACTAACATCACGGATGCACCATCTAGAAAGGACACTCACCATTTTTGAGAGGAGTCTCCACAGTTGGTCTGGCATTTTTTCTCACTGTACTCTCCACCATAATCACAATTGCCACAAGTGCCATATGCTTTGTAAGCAGGCCAGTATCGACCAGTGCTTTGTCCATTGATCCATATTTGACCTTTACCCATGCTACTCATATCCAAAGCCAATGGCTCATTGCCTTCCGGTGCATTGAAGAAAGCCTGAGGAGAACCCAATAGGAGATGTAAAATTGTCCCATTGCTGGCAGGAAGGTGACTGGCTACAGCTTGACATTAACATCTCTCAAAAATAAAACGAGAGCTGAATTATGTTTACAATCCAAACCTTGTACCACGTTAGGGGCTGATTTTGGGATGCTTCACCCCACTCAACAGAGGAACTTCCACTGAGTGAATTAAGATTCAAAGCTTCACCTTTCAAACCAATCTGGACAACAACACCAAAATTACCAAGCCTCAATATACATTGTACTGAAGAAAGGAGTTATGCTGACCAACCTGGTAAGTCCACTTCTGCCATGTGAGGTCCCTAGTTCCCTCATTAAGACCATTTAATGTCACAGGACCAAGAACACCAGCATTCCATGTCTCAAAATGCTCTCCCACGTTCTATAATGCATTAGAAAGGTAAACACAATGTCTTAGCTATCCTGAAGTTATGGTGTTTGAGATCATGATTTGAGCAGTTAGAATTAACTTACTGGGAGTCCAACAGATACGCTTAGAATGGAAATAGTGTTGCTGCCTTGCCTACTTGAGGAATTAACCTACTTGATCTTTGATGTTGTGAAAAGTCTACTTGAGGACTGAAAATTCTGATGCATCATGATGTTAGTGTAAGAAGAGGAAGCCAAAAATTAAAACAACTTAAAATTATCAATCCATACTGAAAGCCAAAATAAAAAAAAAACCTGTATTACTCTGATGATAAGACACATAATGGAATATTGGAGGAAGACACTGGATCCTACTCATTGGGGTGATATCTGCAAACAATGTTATTCCCCATATTGGCACAGATAGGCTGGTCTATTTCCAAGAGAGAAGATAAAAGATGTACCTACCAATATTCTATCCACTGTCATGGGTTGTTGGAGAAATTCCATACTTCATCGTTGCAACACTCGCAGTAGTGAGAATTGGAAATGGAATGGCAGGCATTGCTGCACAGAGTGTTCGAAGGTGGAAAGCTGAAGGGGTTCAAGAAGATACTGGTCCTCTACACTAACTACGGCAAACAGCGAAAGCATGAGAAAACTAATTGGGTGATGCATCAATATCACTTGGGCTCTGATGAAGAGAAGAAGGATGGTGAGTTAATCGTATCCAAGGTGTTCAACCAGACACAACCAAGGCAATGTGGCTCAGTCGCAAAGGATGCAGTTCAGGGAAAATCTGAAGGTCTAAACGGGGACGACAACCCCGTCCTCAAGGATGCAAGCATTGTTGATTACTATAACTCATCACTAATCAGCTACAACCACCATGGACGGTGGCCTCCCACGGCCGGACAACACTCTCCTTCCTCCGGTGATCTTCTCCGACAACGGCAGCTCTCAAACCTTCCAAAAATCCCATTGATTCCTCAGTTGAAAAAGAAAAACAGAGGAGAAAAATTTTTATCTCCTCCTTGCCAGGGTCGCTGGTGATGATCTGAACTTCCCCGAAGATTTGCCTAGCTCCAGTGATCCTCCCCTACTCTTTAATTAGAAAATCTCTCGCGCTTTCAATTGGAATTGAAGAGATTGTTATGAAACAGAGCTTTGAGAATTAAACAGAGAAAAAGAGAGCGATAATTTTTTGGCCTCCCTACCTCACTGGTGACGTTAGATCAAGCTCCGACGACATTTCACAGTGAAGGAGGTTCAAACTATACCCTCCAACAATGGTTCACGAGCCGAGATACCCTGGTTGAAAATACAAATCGAGAATAACTGAAAATACAAAAGAAATCTCTTATACCTTAGCACTAGAGTAGAGCATGTTTGCAGGGCGAGAGAGACACAGTGGTAGAAGAACTCACCTCAATCAGCCGTCGACTAGCAGAATGGTCGATGTGGATCCTTGCAAGAGAAGAAGAAAGGCAAGGAGAGGCGAACGAGGGCGAAGCGTAGAAGGCGAGATCGATGCCCTCTTGCCCTCTCTGGTCCGACTCGAGATCGATGCCCTCTTGCTCTCTCTCTTCCGCCCCTTCTCTCCGCCTCCTTCTTCAGCTCCGTCAGATCGCAACCCAAGAGAGAAGCGTGGGCACCGATTGGAAAAAAAAATGCTGATAAGAGGGCATGTTAGTGACAGAATAGGATTTTTCGTCACTAATTAGTGACGTAATTATAATTCCGTTACTAAACTAGGAACAAAAATAAAAATTTTATCATGTTGATCATTAAATTTATATTTTAATTATTTTAAAAAAAATTGATGAAAAAATCAATCCATTTAGTGATGAATGGGGCACTTCGTCATTAGATTAATGACTAATTAATTTTTTTATCATAATTTTTTTTTAAAAATTAGAGTATAAATTTAGTAACAGAAGGGCAATCCATTATTAAATTAGGGATGCGTGTAGGCACATGCCAATGATCGGTGCAGGGCGCTGGGCATGCGCAGACACGGCGCAAGGGGCGTCGGACACAGGCGAGGTTATGCAGCCGAAGAGACGGGCTGATTGGTGCAAACGCGTACTGGCCATGGCAGGCGCGTGCAGACCGAGTAGCAGATGCACATGACGCGTGCCGGGAGGTAGACACGTGGCTGGGACGCGCTTGGGAGGCGGCGCACGTAACTGGCACATGCTGATGCAACTTTTTTCGTCACAATTTTTTTTTTAAAAAAATTAGAGTATAAACTTAGATAGGCAATCCGTCACTAATTCGTCACTAATTTAGCGATGGATTACTCTTTCGTCACTAATTTGTGATGGAAGGTAATCCGTCACTAATTTGTGATGGATTAGTGATGAAAGAAAAATCCATCTCTAAATTAGTGATGGATGACCTTGTCCGTCACTAATTTAGTGACGGATGGGATAATCCGTCACTAAATTAGTGATGGATTGCTCTTCTGTCACTAATTTTGTGACGGATTAGTGAAGGAAGCGCAATCCATCACTAAATTTGAGATGCGCGCGCAGCCAAGTGTAGTCACGCACAGGCGCGTGCATGCGCAGACATGGCACTGAGCACGCGCAGACACGATGCAAGGGGTGCCGAACATAGGCAAGGTTGTGGGGCCAAAGAGACAGGCCGATTAGTGCAAACGCGCGTGGGCCATGGTAGGCCCGCTCCCAGGCCGAATAGTAGATGCGCATGGCGCACACCGGGAGGCAGACACGTGGCTGGAATGCGCTTGGGAGGCAGCGCACGTAACTGGCACCTGCAGACGCGACTTTTTTTGTCATAATTTTTTTTAAAAAAATTAGAGTATAATTTAGATAGGCAATCCGTCACTAATTCATCACTAATTTAGTGACGGATTACTCTTCCGTTACTAATTTGTGACGGATGGGGCAATCTATCACTAATTTAGTGACGGATTGCCCATCCGTCACTAATTTATGATGGATTAGTGACGGAAAGAAAATCCGTCACTAATCCATCACTAATTTAGTGATGGATTGCCCAATCTATCACTAATTTGTGATGGATTAGTGACAGAAGTAAAATCCATCACTAATCCGTCACAAATTAGTGATGGAAGGCTCTTCCATCATTAATTTGTGACGGATTAGTGATGGAAGGGCAATTCATCACTAAATTTGTGATGGATTTAGTGATGGATGTGACAGTTTGTTACTAATTTAGTGACGATTTAGTAACAGATAGACTAATTCGCCACTATTTTTAATTTTCGTCACTATTTTGTTACTAAGCCATCACAGTTTAGCGACAAAAATTTTCATCACTAATTTTCGTCACTATTTTGACATTTTCTTGTAGTGGCACATCTCCTCTCTGGTACCATCCCCTTTCCCCTCTCCGGCATCGCTCTCTCCCTTCCATCTCCTCCTTCTTCCCCAGAATCCTTTCCCCACTTCTCGGCACATGTTCTCTCCTAGTGCCCCTTCCCGACTTTTCGGCACTGGCCTCCAGTACCATCCTCCCTTTCGACACCGTTCGGCCAAACAGGGCCGAACGAAGGGCCTCTGTTCAGTCATGTTTGGCCGAACGGAGGGCCTTCGTTCGGTCATGTTTGGCCAAATGGAGGCTCTCTGTTTGGTCCTGTTTGGCCGAACATTGCCGAAAGAAAGGGTGGTGCTGGGGGCCGAAGAGGGCTGGTACTGGAAAGCCGGAGGAGCGTCGGGAGAGAGCCGGTGCCAGAGAGTCGGAGGGAGCGCCGATGCTGGGGAGCCAGAGGGAGCGCCGGGAGAGCACGTGCCGAGGAGTGAAGGAAGGGTGCTGAGGAAAAGAGAGGAGACGAAGGGAGGGAGGAGACCGGAGCGGGAGTGTGGAGAGAAAAGGAGAGGGTAGTTTAGGAATTTTTTTTAAATGAGGGGGGGAAGTGGGGTAGGGGGTGTGGAGAGCAAACTTGGCTGTGTAAATAGAAATTCCCATAATATTATTTTATTTAAAAAATACAACACATCTCGCTTAAATTTAGCTGGAAAAAAATGACGGAGGAGTTTTTCTATTTTTTCTTTTAATGAGAAGATGATACTAAGTGCATAACAACATTGTGTTGCACTTGATGAAGGGCACCTAAATTCCATCCATTATTAATGGAAACTGGACTGAGATTACTTCTCTTTAAACTTTACAGATACCAAAGGTTAACCAGCCATTCAATCACGGTCAATGGCGCCAAGTTCTCCCCTCTGCATTGGACGGCAATCTCCTGGACTGCAGGAATCCTCCTCGCCGTCCCCTTCCTCACCCACATAGCCCACTACCTCGACCACGGCGCATACCAACCTCAGCTCCTTGGCAGCGCCACTGCGGTCCCTGCCTTCTGTTGCTTTCTCACTGGATTTTTCAAGCCAATAGGGCTCTTCCCCGTCTACATCGCTGCCATCGCCATCGCCGCCATTGTTGGCACCGCAACCCACAGCCGCAACCTAGGCCTCATGATCCGGGGACTCACGGCACACGTCACCGGAAAGCACCACTTCCCACGCCGTCGGGCTGCTGCAAGCCACCTATCCTTATGTTGCACCACCGCCGGCTCCACCGGCGCTGCCATCTTGGCCGCCTTCACCTATCACATGCTCCGCCGCTCCGACCAGCTCACTAGCCTATGGGTGGTCTTCCTCTTCAGTGGCCTCCAGTTACTCCTCGGCATATGCGATGCCGTCTTTTTAAATCGGCCTGGCTCATCCACACCAATTCCCTCGAACAAATGCGCTCGTATCTTTGCAATTGCGAGGTATCCACATGCCATCGGCAGCCTCGCTGCCGTGTTCTTATCATCGTTCTCGTCCATGTGCATCTTCACTGCCAATACATTGTATATTATCGCCGATCTTTGCGTCAAACCAGTCATTTTGCTCTCTTTGTGGATCGTTTACTTCATGTTTCCTTTAGTTTCTCTTCCTATGCTGCACCTGGTTCAGCTCATCATTCGTGCCGATGCTAAAAATATGCAACTGCTCGGATTCTTTATGTCTGCGTTCACGTCGGGGCTCGGCTTCTACTACAAGGATGATAAGTGGAAGCATGTTCATATGCTTCTTGTGGGGCTCGTCCAGAGCACGGCGGCGGGGGCGCATGCCTTTGGGAGGGCGCTGCTGTTGGACTGCCCGCCGGCGGGCAAGGAAGGGGCGTTCTCGTTGTGGCTTGCGAGTGCTAGGGCCGCCGGGGCCTGCGCCGGGTTTGCGGTGGGATCGGAAGAGCCCGAAAATATTGGGAGGTCATTTGGCGTCGCATTTTTCGCGAGCTTTGCGGGCGTAGCGGTGCTGATCTTTGGGAATGTGAGCAGTTTGGGAGGAGCAGTGGCTGCAGGACATGTGGAGGAGGAGAGAGAGAGAGAGGAGGGATCCACTTTTGGTGGAATATTAGAGAGAGTTGGAGAAGGGGTAGGTTCAAACTTGGATGAGAGAAGGGAGGACATGGAAGAGGAGGAGCTTGAGCTATATGCAGTTCATTTTCTTTTGAATGTTACTTTCTTCTCGCAACAAATTCTTTCGAATAATTCTTTTTCGAGTTCCTCATTGTTAGTTAATTACCGAGTGAAGTAATACAAGTATTTTTTTTCATCCCCTCCCTCGCTTTTGTTATTAACAAATTTGATGACTTTCTGGTTTGGAACAACTGTTGGTGTGTAATTCTAAGTGATGTTTGAATGGCAAGCTGGGAAAATTTTATAATATTTCAGACCAGAGGGTATAGAAAATCCCAGTCTGGTATATTCTATTTGATTCTAAGCATTACTCCACGATAACTTAATTTATAGCAGCATGAAGAAGTACTTTTCTTGATTAGTAAACAAAAATTGGAGTCCAAGGCCTAGTTTGGTGCTAGAGATCACTTAACAAAATAAAAATTTCACTTTTTCAAGATTTTAAAATGTGCTTGATTGTCATCCTCTATTTCTTAATCCTGTTTCCCTCCCTCAAATCTTCCTTCCTCTCCTTCTACAAATTTTGCATCTTCATGGAAGATCGAGGCCCAAGCAAAGCAGGATTGAGGAGAAGGATAAGGTGGCCATGGATGATGATGGTAACAAGGAGGAGGAGGAGGTCATGGCAGAATAGAGCTGAAAGGGACCTAAGACAAAGGTAAGGGAAGAGAAGAGAATAGAAGTATAATTTTTCTTTTTAACTTTTTTAGTGTAAGTAGGTAAACATTTCTCTAAATTTATTAAAAAATAGAAGTATATCTCATGTACCAAAAATCATAACTCAATCTTATTGATGTGATTGATCTCAAACTAGTGTTAGGGTGCCAACACTATCAAAACAACGCAGATTTTTGATGATCATTTTCTTGCGATTTATAAAAATCATAAAAAATGAAGCATTTATCAATGATTTTTTTTGGCAATTTTAAAGCTATGGATAAATGCAAAATAATTACCGGTGGTTCTTGCAATTATAGGCTGTTTGAACCACTACAAATGCCAAATAAATTCCCTCTCTGCACTTTCGTTCTTTACATCTTTTTCATTTTGAGCTTTTTATTTTTCATTTTTTGCTCGAACCCTAATCAGATTGCCTTCATTTTCGATTTTGTATTGCCTCTCAGCCTTTGCCTTTGCTTTCTTCTCCCATTTTTGCACCTTTGCCCATCCTTGCAAGTCTGAATCAATTCTTTTCCCCATCATCGAAAATCTTAAGCAAATATGAAGGCCTTCACCCATAGTCAATTTTCTTCATTTTTAGATTTAGCAATTTCTTTGCCATCTATGAAAATTTGTAGCAGGAAGAACCATTATTATAGAAAGCCTCTGTGCACCTTATTGGCTTCAGTTGAAAAACCTAAACCCATCCTTGAGAATCTGACCCATGTATGTATCTTTTTCTATTATTTTTTTTGGTGAGAACTTAAGGAGTAGAATAGCAACTACTACTATAGTACTCGATGCATTTGTGGTTTCTCTGCTTATGTGTGTATTATTTATGTTGATTTTTTTATTTACTATCTCTCTAAATGTTTTAAGATTAGTAGAACTCAAACTAAATACATGAAATATAATTTTAGTGGGAATAGAAATATAAATAAAAAATAATAAAAATTACAAACCAAAAGATATCAAGAGTAAAACATTTAGGTATTTAGGATCAATTATCCAGCAAGAAGATGAAATAAGTGAAGATATGAATCATAGAGTTAAAGCAAGATGGAGTAAGTGAAGGAGTGCTTCGGGAGTATTGTATGATCGGTGTATCCCATTAAAATTTTAAAAAAAATTCTATAAAACTGTTATTATGCCAGCTATGCTATATGGAATAGAGTGTTGGGCAATATTGAAACAACATGTGAATAAATTAAATATAACACAAATGCGTATGTTAAGATGGATATGTGGTAAAACTTTAAAAGCTAGAATAAGAAAAAAATATAAGATAAATGATAGGAGTAGCTCCAATTAAAGATAAAATAAGAGAAAATTGATTACGATGGTTTGGATGTATACAACGTAGACCTTTAAATGATCCAGTTAGAAAGAATGATTTTTTAACAATTCATGGTAAGGATAGAGATAAAGATAAACCTAAATTAATGTGGATAGAAATAATTAAAAAAGATATAACTATTTATAATTTGAATATCGACTTGATCCTAAATAGAGTAGAGTGAAGAAAGCAGATTCATATAGCCAACCCCATGCAGTTGAAAAAAGGCTTAGATGAGTTGAGTTGAGTTGAGTTTACTGTCTCGATAAGATTCTGGTATGAAAAGTAGAATGAAAAAAAAAAATTATCTTTTTTGTTTTTCTTCATTAAGGGCTTTTTAAAAGTAGTGGTTGTGTGATAGAATCAGAATTCTAGTTTTGCAATAGAACCAGAAAGTTAGTTGTGCAATAGGACTAGAAAGCTCGTTTTGGTTATGTGAAAGAACTAGAAATCTAGTTCTGGTTCTATCAACTCTATGACAGAACTGGAATTTTGGTTCTGTGATGAAACCAAAGATCTATTCTGATTCATAAGCTTCATCTGGTTATAGTTTTATAGTTTTGTGATAGAATAGAACCAGAACCAGAAATGTGGTTTTGGGTCTAATTCACAGAACTAGAACCACATTTTCTGATTATATAGTTTTTGACAGAACCAGAACTAAATTCTATATAATCTCTTTTGAATTCAATATAACTCAATGCTATCTTGCATAATCTTGTAGGCTCAAGAATGGATAAATCTTGGATTATCAAGCCCCAAAACACACATGAGTATGCGATTAGGCTAGAAGGATTTCTAGATTTTGCTTTTTTACATGCATCTAGCAACGGAAAAATAAAATATCTTTGTCGTAATTATGGGTTTAGAAAGATAGAAACTAGAGAGTGGTACATGACCACTTGATGTGCTGTCCGCCAAGATATACCATTTGGATGTGTCAACAGTGGCGGTTATTCTAGTGAGCGACTAATAACCGCCGCAAAATGCTTCTCAATAATTGCAACGGCAGTGGTTGTTTAACCGCTGCTAGCTTCATTTTATGGCGGTTGTCGCTAAATGTAAAAAAAAACTTCTAAAAATACTCGCTTTCTTGATAGTGCAAAACTTGAAGGGCATATCTTTGAGTTTGTTGTTCATGAGGCCAATAAGCAAAAAGAATGAAATGATAGAGTAGAATTTTTCTCTTAAATTATGTTTTTATTAACATGTTATTAAGATATTAAACAATTTTTCTTTTAAATCATAAAATACATTGAATTAAATAATAAATTTATATATTATATAAATTTTGATTAGATATGAAACTATTTTTCTTATAATATTTGAACTTTTTTTATAAGCACTTGCTTTAAGAAAATAAAAAGATTTTTCAATACTTTCTCTACCACTAAGGATGCTTTCATAATTTGGGGGAGCCCACAATGCATGGTGTCATCCTTAAGGAGAGCTAGAGTGCATGGGGTTGGAAAGGGGGGCTGTAATTAGGGCACAAAAATTATTTGCAAAACCAATGAAAAGCAAGAATTTCTTAATTTTATTATTTTTTCAAATATATAGCTCCCAATTAAAAAAAATAAAAAACAGAAACAAGATAACCAAATATACTCTTTGCTTACATTCCTATTTAAAAGAAAGGGAAAATAGAAAAAAAACACTAAACTCAAGGATATTAATTTTTTTCCTTTTGCATCTGATAATTGATCATATAAAAAAAATCATTTAATGATTAGGCATATTTGATGCTCAAGAATATAGAAATATTTGGTTTGACTCTCCTCAATGCTTACACGGATGAAAAGCATAATATATAGTATATATAATATATTAAATATCAAAGTTAAATAGATTATTAGAAGTATAAATAATATTGCAAGTAGTAACTTGCATACTAGGGTAAACAAGTTTTAATTTTTATTGAATAAATATAGGTAAATAAGTAAAATTCTTATTTGCTACATTTAGCACTCATTTGTTCTCAATAAGCCCTAAAGAGATATTTATGTTTTTATTGAAAAAAGAAAAAGAAAGAGAAATATATGCTATTGATCAAAGAATTGTCTAAATATCTATATGTTGTTGACCATTTAATTTCTCTTTTTGTAGATTTATGGTTTATGTTTTGAGTACTATTTTAATGTCTCATTTATTTTTTTTTTTTTATAGTGAAAAAGTAATAACGATGATCACTACAATATAATGCAAAGTGAATTTGATATTCTAAATGGCATGAAAATATACAATCATTAATGATGTAACATCAAAACTTATATTTTACAACTATTATGATAATTTATTAATATTCTATATTATTTATTATTGATAATTTATTGTTATTCTATCTTATTTTATTAACATCCACGATAGTGATTTGGATTAAGTTTTAAGATCTAAAATATCTTTTAAGTATAGAGAAAATGAACACCTTATTATTTATTTATAATTTAGTTTAATTTAATAAATATTATGAGGAATTGATATTTAGTCATTGGTATGCATCAACATTGCTACTTACATGACATGCTTGTCTAGCAATTAGGCAAGTAGTGTGCATTAATCTAGAAAGATTAATAAATAATATTCTAATCCTATGCTCAAAAAATTGCTAAATGTTATCTTAAATATAAAAGATCTAACAAGCATGATGCAAGATCTTTGTAAACCCACCAACCCTCCCTCCCTTGGTTTTTCTTTCCCTGGAGACATATATAAATCTGTATTAAATAACATTTAATATAGAGAGTATTTTTCACCTAAAATATTTCTCCTTCTATAAGCCATCTTAAAAGTTTATTTGGTATGGTAATATCATAGTATCCTCGCATGTGAATGATTATGATTTGATTCTCTAAATATGCATGACTTCCATTTTACATCAAGCTATTATTATTATTTTTTTATTTTTTTAAATATTATCTAACCATGAAATTAATATGTTAGCAAAGAAGAACACTACATTATATAAGAAGCTTTCTTAGGACTATAGTAGCAATTTTTTTAATTATCATGTCTTTATCATAAACAATTTTATTTCATTTGGATTATATTTAAAAAAAAACACTTTATCTTTTAAGAAAATATTTTATCTATTTTTAATTTATAGTTTCAAATGAATATTTTTTATTATTAAAAAATAATTTAACCTAATACACATATTTTAGTTATCTTATCTTTAATTTGTAATTTTAAAATCTATATAATTATTTCTATTATTATCGAGCACATACCTGGTTATAAAAGAAAATCAATACTCTCTTTTAGCCGACCCAAGCATCGTGTTGTCTTTACTGGGGCTTTGTTAGGCCCAAGGTCTCTTTATGCGACATCCTGCAAGCCTTCGAGGTTTCAAGATCGTCGTCTCGAGCGAACGGCGGCGGAGCTCAGTAATGGCGGGCGGAGCGCCGCCATCGACCGGCGGCCCCCCGACGACCTCCTCTTCCTCCTCCGCCGCCTCGTCGTCGTCGTCGTCGGCGTCGGGCCTTCCTCCGCCTCCCCCTCCTCCCAAGATCCTCCTCGCCAAGCCCGGATCGGGCCCCGCCGCCACCAGGTTCCCCCGCGACGACGACCCCTCCGCCACCGTGCTCCTCCGGTCCCGCAACGCCCCTCAGCCTGGCTCCCTCAACCTTCTCTCTGACTCCTGGGAGTTCCACACCGATCGGATCCTCCCGGTGCGTTCTTCGCTTCTTTCCCTCCGCTCTTCCTCGTTAAACCCTAGAAGAAAGAACAAAGCTTTAGTAGTAGTTCCATCTACCTTTTGAAAGGGAGAAACTTATTGTTTTTAATTTCTGGTTCTAGAAAATCTGAGCACAGGAGATTTTAATATTGGTTCTCTCTCTCTCTTTTGGCCCTTGGTTCTAAGGTATCAGAATTGTTGAACCGTAAAAGATCTAATTGGGAGCACATGAGTGTCTTATTTGGTTAAATGTCTTATTATTGATCCTATTTTTGAGAACATCGTAGAACGTATCTTGTTTCTCTTAGTTTTTAGTTTCTATGAATCCTGCGATGAACCAAAATCACACGGATGCGGAGAGTGATTGTCTTTTATTTGACATCTCTTGCAGTATCTGACTGAGAATAATGATTTCACTGTTGTTGGAATCATTGGTCCACCTGGTGTTGGCAAGTCGACGATCATGAAGGAGCTGTATGGGTTTGATGGTAGCTCGCCTGGTATGTTTTAATCTCTTTTGCTCATATGAACTGTTGGAAAAATAAAAGGGCCAGCCGAATGCCTCTTGTAGGCTTGAATAGCAAATATGAATCCTGTTGTGTCTTTCTGATCTCGTGGAATGGTTATCGGAGTCGCACATAATATTTCAATATTTCCACAGTGGTATCCTAGGAAAGACTAAAGGATGGGAACTCTTTATTTTTCTTTACCATAAAGAGAATGTATGTACTATTCTTTTTATTTTTCTTTACCATAAAGAGAATGTATGTATTATTGATAGAAAACTAGATACCCTCCTTTTAAAAGATTTATCAAGTAGAAGTTTTGTTCCCACAAGACTAGGTCTCTTTAACCACCTCATAATTATCAAATAGGGACTCTTATCCCTTTATAATCATCCCATGTGGATAATTAACAAATGCAAATGTGGATGCCACATTACAACATTAGTCTTATGGAATTAGGATTCCCAAAAGTAGTTGATAGCTTCCTTATGAGAAGTTAGCTCATCAGGATCTAATGAAGCATATAAGAGGAATTTCCTTTCAATCTCAAATCAACGATGGGAAACTACTATTTTGCTTCTAAGCAACTGCGGATCCTGAGAATCTTCTAATGGTATACTCCACTAGATATAGGATCACTTCCATTGTCTCCGATGAGATCACCTCATTATGCTCCGGAGATAAAGGTGTGCTTTTTTAAAGTTCTTACAACTAAGATCCCTCTCAACTTCACTAATGCTATCATGACTAATGTTATCATGAGACTCTAGCTTCGTCATCTCTCCATCATAATATTCACCATACATCACATAGCCCTTAAAGTGATCTAGATATCTTATAAAGATATACTCACTTGCTCTAGGACTTAAATTTCTAAATTTATTAGAAGGATTATGAACATATCATGCTATTCTCTATGGGCATAAGCCTTTTTGCCATTACACAATTTATAGAGAGTAGTAGGAACCAACCTGTGCATCCTTACAAGCTTGTTGAGACTCAAAAGTCCATCATTGACCTAACTATATCCATAAGTGTACAATTTCTCCTCTTTGCAACATCCTTTTGTTGCGAAGAATTAGAAATCATTAATTGCTTGCGTATCCCCTTTTTCTACATTTCCTTGAACTGATCAGCGTGAAGAACCTTTACATCTCTTTCTTTTTTGATTCTCAACCTCAACCAAGAAGCCTTTGA
This sequence comes from Calamus simplicifolius, assembly GCA_900491605.1. Classification (NCBI taxonomy): domain Eukaryota; kingdom Viridiplantae; phylum Streptophyta; class Magnoliopsida; order Arecales; family Arecaceae; genus Calamus; species Calamus simplicifolius. The sequence goes on along the minus strand of UESW01004240.1, from coordinate 506,852 downwards.
AATAATCTAAGGGTTTTGATAGGTGACAATGAATATATTGTACTATACCAGGAGTAAAATATCTAAGAAAGTAAAGAAATAAGAGGTGTCATGACATGCTCACATATTCATAGGTTCACATAAGTTTAAACGGCTATGACAGACTTTCCAAAAGTTTTCAATAGGCTTTGAGATAGGTTAACTTTAGCAAGAGACCCAACAGCCTTCTCTAGCTAATCCAACCATTTTCCCTTTTCCTATGCGGTCCAATCTTCTGTACTATGTAACAAAATCAAATACAATATTCAAAGAAGATGTAACTAAAGAAGTAGAATAATCATTTGAATTCAAATTCAAATCCAAATCCATCACAAAGAAATTATTGTTCAAATCATCATAACCATAAAATTCTTACCCAAATAAATATCTAAGTTCTTTTAAAATAGAAAGTAAAACCTGACTCCAATAGTACTAGAACTGAAAGTAAATTACATCAAAACTAGATGCGTACACTACATAATGTAATAATAGTTCATGCCTTGTGAGCATCCTTAGTCAATAAGTGCCAATACCAAGCATCTCCTCTTGCGCATCATTTCCTATGGAGATATAGTGCTGCCTACGGATACTCGATGGTAATATATATATGCTACTCGATCTCGAGCTATAGGTTTGTTTCTCCTACATCTATTATACAATGAGAGAAAAAATGGGTAATAGATACAATTGAACAAAAGCAAGTGGAAGGGGAGCTAGGATAGAGGTTTACCTTCTTTGGCTCAATGCAATTAGGAGTGAAGTAACTTAGGTTCTGATAGTTATAGCACTCATAGAAACTCTGCCATAGCATATATATCATGTTGTATGTGCTATAAATTGATCAATTAAGGAGTGACTGAATCAATTCCTGCTTCGTCACTGTGTGAGACTTATGGACTTAGAGTCATTATTTATACCCTTTCAGACTTATAACTATGTCATAAAGTAAATACTTAATGGTGCTACTTTAGCATATTATCCAAAGGCCATGAATTATGTTGTCTAGTGGCGCATGTCTGGGAAAGCAGTAAAGGCTAAATGGATGGGCATGAGGGGATAAGGAAAAGCTAATTGGTACCATACTTATGGTTTTTATAAGACATTCAATTAACTACAAGCACAAATGCATTAAGTGAGAGGTCAAGCATAGCTCTATATTATTTTGAGGGATCAGAGATGTTCGATCTGATGTGACCAAATAGTTTGAAGTACATAGTGAAATATTGAATGATAGTGTTATATTAATACGGTAGTTATATTAACTTAATATAACACTCATCACCTTTATTCTTCTTGTCTGGTTGGATGCTCCATTCTCTATATGAATGGAGTAATTGGATGAGAGATCATTCGAGGAGAACATAATAAGTGGATAAGAGATCGTTCCAGGAGAACATAGTTCAATGCTCACTGTGTATGAGTGGAAGATGTTGTTGTTATGTGGGCATCCACATTGATCCAAGTTTTGATCCCAAGACTTTGTAACTTCCCTTAATTGGAAGTTACTGCTTAATAAGAGTGGTGTTTTTTCTTTTTTTTCAAATTTGCCTCCAAAAGTGAGATTTTTGCCTCCCACATAAACAAATAATTTGTCATTCATGTCAAACAACTAAACATGGCAAACTGGAACTAATAAAAAGGTGGCAATGGGGAGAGCAAGCATAAGACAGGCTTGACATCAACAAACCTATACAAAGGGGCTCGCCAATCAAACATTACAAGCACCTTCATGTGTATGGCAATTGCGTTATGGTAGTTAAATACATAAAAGAAAAGGTGATTGTGACCTCTGTTCAGCCCTAGAATAGTTATATTTTAACTTGTGCCTTATATACTGACTAGATAAACATACATAATGTGCTTGTAGGGCAATTTATTGTTGATTGGCAAGAGCTTGTATCTTTGCTCTTTCCCACTTAGCTTGTGAGACTTATCCAAACTGTATGAACCCAAAATTTAAATTTATGATTTCATGAATGCCAAATGACTTTTAAGGCACAATCCTTCATATTTGTATGATGAAACTTTCGTAAGCACCCCTTTATTTGACTAATAGTTTGCAAATCATTTGTAGCACTGGCATATACAGTCAATGTTTTGAAAATCAAACCATTTATTGAAATGGAGAAGCAGTTCACCCATCGGGTCAACCCAAGTCGAATCGTAAAGTCATGGTGATGTAATGAATACATTAATTATCAATTATTTATATAAAAATATTAAAATTATAAATATATGTACAAAAAATCTAAAAATTTAAAAGCTACTATTATCGTAAATGTTATTTAATAGCACATAACTTTTGTTCCATTCTATAACTAATAAATACTATTTAGTAGCATATAACTTGTAAAATATAAACAATGATATAATATTATAGGAGAGAATAAAACTTGTAGATCCAACACATATTTGGATAAACCATGACACATATACAAAAAGCTAATACATCGGAGACCAATATTATAAGAAAAACAATAATAAAGCATCAACGGCAAATATTATCACTGAAAAGCGACACAACATGATAGTTTGAATGAACTCGAAATATGATAGGAAAGATAGTTCATACACAAAACATCAAACATACATCTAAACTAGTCTAGCATAAACAAGTATTCAAAAATTCAAAAAAAAAATACTGCATAACCTTATTCTTGCCTTCTTCTCCAATGATTCACATTCTTTTTATGAGTCTTCAGCAAGCCGATCAGACAAATTATTTTCATTGCTGCTGGTGTATTATGAGATTAGCATCTAATAAATTTTAGGCCAATATCCTTTGAAAATCTTAATATATGTACAGCATCATTTTTATGATAAAATTCCCTCTATGACAAGAAAAATAACTTCACATTTTCCAGGTCACCTAACTTCAATGCTTCAGTTATGCAGAATAAATATAAACCTAAACTAATGTATTTTCAGTGCAGCATTAGTTATTTCATGAGGTATGTATTTAGAAGCTAACTTCAACTGAACTCCAGGGATGCTACCACCTTTTGCCACACAGTCTGATGAGACTAGAGCAATGGCAAAGCACTGCACCACTGGTATTGAATTGAGGGTTTCTGCTGAGCGGCTCATACTTCTTGATGCCCAGGTTAACCACTGAGTTATTTTATGTGACTTTTTAAATGATTCATTTTGTAAGATCTTGTATAGTTTGACCCAGCAGCTGTCATAATGCCTGATTATTCTGTAGTACTTATTGGAAATATCTGCTTATTATATCTGCTTTTCAGTCCTCCATCCCTTCTCTTTTCTCATATCCCGACACTTTTCTTTTCAACGACTATGGCATCCCTTTTTTTTGCAGAAGCTACATGATGCAAGCTAGTGTAGAATTTCTTGTAGCAAACAGTGTGTATGCACAACTTACATGCTTCATCACATGTGCACTCTTTTCTTTGGGTCTTCAGGCATGAATAATAGTGGTTTCAAAGATCCTTTGGCATTATTACTTTCCAAGCTCATCAGAGAGCAACTTTTGCATCATGTAGATGCTTCAATTCATGTTTCTATTCTTGCTTCTTTCATGAGTTACATTCTTTTCATTACTAAAAACAACTCAGCATCTTTGTAGATGTTGGTTTTTACCTTCTTTTAATTTATGATTATTTCCTTTTTCTTAAAAAATCTCTGTATCATATATTTGCAATATGATAATATTTTAATGTCGTATGCAGCCAATATTTAGTCCCTCTGTTTTAGTTGATATGATGAGACCTGATGGTTCATCTACAATTCCTTTGTTGAATGGGGAGTCACTGCCAGCAGATTTGGCTCATGAGTTGATGGGAATTCAGGTGATTATTGAAAAAGAGAGCAAATATGCTTTTATTTTTTTGTTATAGAGTGTGATGGTATCTGATCCAGCATGATTCCCTTTTCTGGTGCTGCAAGGAACCTTCTAGCTTGGCGTTTTCCTGGCTTCTGTTTGTAATGTTTTGTTGGTTGTGTCTGAGGGAATTCATGACTTTAGTATGTGGCAGCTGATGCTTACGGTATGCTTTCCACCTTGAACAATCTTGTGATGAATTCCATTTTCAGTAGTTGGCTGCCTATAATTTTGTACTAGTAATACCCATGACTCTATGAGCAAATAAGGTATAATTAATGGGGAAGTCTAACCTGAAGGTATCTATTTTGCCCAATAATATTCTTCCATGAAATTTAATATGCTTCTTTGCCAAAAAAAAATTCATCGTAGTTGATAGTGTTTCATAATTCAGTAACTGGAGCATGGTGAGGGACCAACCAACCAATAACCAATGCATAGAATGTTTTTATCTGTCTTTCATGGATGCAGCCTCAGCATATGGCAATCTGTAACTTGTACCTCAAATTTCTTAGTATCCCCATGCAAATGTGTAACAAAGATAGTTGAAAACAGAATTGGAAGTTATGACTATTACAATTGTTTGTTGTTCATATTTCTTGTTAATTATTCTTTTAAGAATCTAAATGCAGGAACAAGTTTGGTGGATCAAATAATTTAAACAGGACTTTATTGCCTTTTCATTTCTTTTCTTTCTTTGGCTTTTTGTTTGTGCTTTTTTGGGCCCGGGGGATGGTATATATTACTTTCATCATAACAATCTCAAAATTGGATTCCCATTTTTGAATGTAAACAAGCAGCACTCCACCCTTCAAATGTAGCCAATTTTAGCAACATGAAGAAATCCTTGATCATAGGTATCAATTAATGGCAGTGAGGACTAGGTGACAGCCAGCGTAAAACTCCCTCAGATCCCTTAAAATATGAATCTATTAAATCAAATTATGCGAAGGACTAAGACGTCCCCGTTAAGAGACGTGTTGCATCGGTTTCTGGATGTTTTAAAAAATGGGCAAGGGGCGCTGCATTGGTGCTCGGATGCGATGATAAGTGAGTAAGGATTTCTGCACTACGATGAGTGTGGGTAAAGAAGTTAGTCCATGATAGTCAGCTTAGAGTAGCAACTTGAAACATAGGAACACTAACAGGTAAAGCAATGGAGATAGTGGACACTATGATTAGGAGAAAAGTAAATATAATATACTTACAAGAGACTAAATAGGTAGGTGAAAGATCTAGAGAAATAGAGAATACGGAATATAAATTATCTTATACTAAAAAATATAAAAATAAAAATGGAGTAGGAATAATTGTAGATAGGAATTTTAAGGAATATGTTGTTAATAAACTAGAAAGGAGATCAGATTATATTACTAAAATTTATAATCGAGAATAATATAATTAACATAATTAGTGCATATGCACATAAGTAGGATTTGACTAACAAACTAAGACACAATTTTGGAAAGATAGATGAAGTAATGCAAGAAATATCACAAGAAGAAAAGATATACATGGAATGAGATTTTAATGGACATATAGGTAAACGGAGGGATATATATGAAATAGTATATGGAGGATATGGATTTGGAGATAGAAATGAAGCTGGCGTAAGCTTATTAGATTTACAGTGGCATATGATCTAACAATAGTAAACACTTATTTAAAAAAAGAGATGAACATTTAATAACATTTAAAAGTGGATCTAATAAAGTCAAATAGACTCTTTTTTAACTAGAAAGGTAGATAAAATACATGCAAAAACTGTGAAGTTACTATAGGAGAAAGTTTAACTTCACAACATAAGATAATGGTAGCAAACATATGGATAAAATAAAATCTAGAGTAAAACGTAAAACTATTAATCCAAAAATTAAATGATGAAATTTGAAAGAAGAAAAACTAGAATTATTTAAAGAAAAGTTAGTAAAAGAAATGACTATGAATATAGATAGTGATCCCAACATAATATGAGAAAAGTAACTAAATACATAAAAAAATATAGCAAAAGAAGTTCTAGAGAATCAAAAGGAGTAGGACTATTAGGAAAGAAAATTTGGTGGTGGAACGAGAAAGTTCAAGTTGCCATCAAGCTTAAAAGGATAAACTACAAAATTTGGTAAGAGGCTAGGGATGAAGAAAATTTTAAAAAGTACAGGGATATAAAGAAAGAAGCTAAAAAAAGGCGAGTAATGCCAAACTTAAAGCCTATGATGATTATAATATATTAGATACGAAAGAAGGCGAAAAGACTATATATAAACTAACAAAACTAAGAGAAAAGAAAACAAAAGATCTTGACTATATTAAATGTATTAAGGATAAAGATGAAAGAGTCTTAGTAAAAGAAGAAGAGATAAAAAATGATGAAAAAGTTATTTTAAAAAATTATTAAATAAAAATAACTTAGTAAATTTAAGGGTAGAAGGATGTGATAACCTAGGAGTAACAAATGAAAATAATTTTTTCATAGATTTAGCTTATTTGAGGTTAAAAAGACTTTGAGTAAAATGAAAAATGCAAAGGCATTAAGCCAAATGCGAACCCTATTGAGGTTTGAAAGGCTTAGGAGAAATTGAAGCTATGTGGTTAAACAATTTATTTAACAGGATTGTAGCAACTAAAAGAATGCCGGATGATTGGAGAAAAAAATATTAATATCCATACATAAAAATAAAGGAGATATTTAAAACTGTGCAAATTATAGAGGGATTAAGCTGATGAGTCATACAATGAAATTATGGGAGAAAGTAATAGAAAATCGAATAAGACCCGAAACTTTGGTGTCAAATAATCAATTTGGATTTATGCATGGAAGACTGATCATGGAAGCTATTTATTTATTAAGAAGATTGATGGAGAGGTATAGGAAAAAGAAAAAAACCTTTACATGGTCTTTATTGATTTTGAGAAAGCATATGATAGAGTATCTAGAGAAATAATATGGTAGGTTTTAGAGAAAAAGGAGTTACCAAAAGGTATATAGAATTGATAAAAAGATATGTATGATAGAGTAATAACTATTGTTAAAACAACAATAGAAGAAACTAGTGAATTTTAATTACTGTAGGTTTACATCAAAGATCTGCTTTAAGTCTGTATATTTTTATATTAGTTATGGATGAATTAACCAAATATATTCAAAATGATATCCCATGATGTATGTTATTTCCAGATGATATAGTGTTAATTGATGAAACTAAATATGGAGTAAATACTAAGCTAGAGATTTGGAGTGAGGCTATAGAATCTAAAGGTTTTAAGATTAGTAGAATTAAAACTGAATACATGAAATATAATTTTAGTGGAAGTAGAAATACAAATGAAGAAACAATGAAGATTGCAAGCCAAAAGATACCAAGAAGTAAAAAATTTAGGTATTTGGGATCAATTATCCAACAAAAAGGTGAAATAAGTGAAGATGCGAATCATAGAGTTAAAGCAGGATGGATTAAGCGGAGGAGTATTTCGGGAGTATTGTATGATCGACGCATCCCATTAAAATTGATAGAAAAATTTTATAAAATTGCTATTAGGTCAGCTATGCTATATGGAACAGAGTGTTAGGCAATACTAAAACAACATTTGAATAAATTAAGCATAACATAAATGCGTATGTTAAGATGAATATGTGGTAAAACTTTAAAAGATAGAATTAGAAATAAATATATAAGAAAAATGATAGGAGTAGCCCCAATTGAAGATAAAATGAGAGAAAATCGATTACGTTAGTTTGGACATATACAACGAAGACCTTTAGATGCTACAGTTGGAAAGAGTCATCTTTTAACAATCCATGGTAAGGCTAAAGGTAGAGGTAGAACTAAACTAGCATGGACAGAAATAATTAAAAATGATATAACTATTTGTAATTTGAAAATCGAGTTAGTCCTAAATAGAGCAGAGTAGAGGAAGCAGATTTATGTAGCCGACCCCATGTAGTTGGAAAAAGGCTTAGATGAGTTGAGTTGAGTGTGTGTATTCTTTTAACTAGTAAAGATAGATGTCTGGAAGCTTGTCTACTGGTCCAAAACTGTTGATTGGATTAAGGTTTTATGTCTGTGGGATGGGGGCCATCCTAACCATCCTGTTTTGCTCCTATGAAAAGAGGGGAACATGCATGACTATAAAACCTAACCATGCAGAGAAAGAGAAAGAGAAAGAGAAAGAGAAAGAAAGAAAGAAAAAAAAAGGAAGGGAAAGAAAAAAGAATAATAAAAAAAAGGAAGAAGAAGAAAAAAGAAAAAAAAATGAAAGGAAGTGAGGAGAAAATGAAAGAAGAAAGGAAAGAATGAGAAAGGGAAATAAAGAAGAAGAAAAAGTAAAGAAAGAAAGGGAAAAAAAGGAAGAATGGAGATAAAGAAGAAGAAAAAGTAAAGAAAGAAAGAAAAAAAAAAGGAAGAATGGAGAACAAAGAAACAAATAATGTAAAAAAGAAATGAAGAAAATAACTATTGGGTGACTCAACCAAGTTGGTTATTGAGATGAGTTGGGACAGCTGGGCATCTCATTCTATGGAGAAACTAGAAGACCCCCATTCAGCGGGATTTAAAACCTTGATTCCTATAGTTTTAGCTCGGCTACTTTCTGAAGTTAGAAATATTCCCACTTAGTGATATGTTCCTTTTAGCCATTCAAAATTAGAATTATTTTATGAATTATAATTTTAAATATTTTCAATGTGTTGGCCCGGTGTTGGCTATCATGGTAAGCTGGCACTACCAGACGCATAATACTCCTTTCTGATGACATGTGAATTGCTACATTAGTTTTGATGACATTTGTAGAGCTTATTGTTTCTGTAAAATTTTTGAAATTAAATTTAAGTTTGTGAGTGAAGGCATAAGTCTGTATTTGCAGGTTGATTTGTTAAAGCACAGCATACCAGATCCATCTTTGTTGACATCTTCACATTCCCAGGGTTCTAATTCTGTGCCAGATAAGGAAAATAAAAGCATTGATCAGCCTACTAGTGAGGAGTTCCTGTCTGCCATTGTTTTCATACATTCAAAGTGAGAAATATATCTCTTAACCGTGCCTTGAAACTTTAACCAGTTCTTTTGGTGAAAAGAGTCTGCCTTATTTTTTATGTGACAATGATCATTCTCTTTGAAGAGTTCAACCACATTGAGAGTTTTAAACTGGCATGTATTTTTTGAATCTTTGACAATTGTATCCGCTTCAGGCTTGCTGAGCATCCCTTTTTGCATAGTTTTCAATCAACTCATTTGAATAAGAATTATGTAGTGTCTTATTAGGAGACATAATGAGCATCTGTGGCATTTCTTATGCTTTTTTAAGAAGTGGTTCTCGATAATCTCAAGTTGATAGATTAAAGAATACTTTTTGTGCATATTTGGTATTTAGTAATCACATGCTATAAGTCATAAATAGGCTTACCATATTTGAAAGACAGGAGCAAGATCAGAAGTCAGAAGCTAGTTTTTCTACCTCTCTTGAACAGCACATTTGGATTTATGCTTTTTGTAGGAGCATTTCTTAAATGATGTTACCAAAGTACAATTTTTTTAAAAAACTTTAAAAGTCACAAGATGACTTTTTTGAGCAATGCTAGGAGTGCCCAAAGAGTATGTTTCAATTGCCAAAACCTTGAAGATAAAGCATGGAGGGAGAGAGACAAAACCTTGAAGATAAAGCATGGAAGGAGAGAGAGAAACTTAAAATGAAATGTGACATATGAATGCAATTACATTTCTTTTGAGCAATGAAAATGGTAGAATTTTCAGGGTTACTAGACCTAGCATTGGGTTAAGGAATCAAATAAGGAGGAGGTTGTTGCTTTGTATGTTTACCGTACGCCTTGAGGGAGTCTGTTCTGCAAGATCTAATATTGGTAGTGGATACAATGGTTAGGGGTAGTTGGCAAATGCAGATGGGCATAGAGATGATGTTTAAGGGTAAAGAAGTCTTTCTTCCTGTTCAATTTGTTGAGAGTACAATATAACAAGTACGTAACTACATATTCACTAATAAAATATGGGGAGTTCAAAATTGTAGCACCTTTTACATTTCTGCACCTACAGCACCAATGCAGTGCACAGATTCACAATCAGATGCTCTAGAAGGAAGAAAAAGGGGATATGTATGGAACACATTTTTGTCTTATGATGGGCTATTTAAGTTACTATATTATGTTCCCTTTATAAGATCAAGAATAGCATAACACTAATATGGCTTTCAAACAGTCATACTGACATTATTGTTCGGGTGATCTCAGTCATTATAATTTTTATTATTTGTTGCATTAGATTGGATTTCTATAACCAAATGAATTGCTTATTTGTGCAGTAGCATTTCATACCTAACCATACATATATTCAAAAACCTTGAATTATTCTATTTCTTTAGGCACATATATAATAGTTTCTTAAAAAGTTCCATTTCTAATTGGATCTGTTCAATAATGCACTCCAAATTTACTTTGAGAATTGAGGTGTGATGCTATAGTCAACATTAAGTTCATAAAATGTTGCATAGATTGTAAAGAGAATCCAAGAATCTAAGCTCATGATTACAAAGATTACAATGTTAAGGTTGTCATATGATTAATTGGGATGGAGAAGATTTGAAATGAATACAGAAACATAAGCATGGGTCTCAACCGATTAAGGATTAAACTTTTAATTGGTGATGGTGTGGGCAGGTGTAATAAAAATTTAGCAAGGAATGCTGCTCAGATTTGTGTTGAACGGTCAGGATAGAGGCAGGGTAAGCCTAACCTATGTGGGAGTGCAAGTTCAAAAAATGGTTATGGATGGGATTTTCTGATGCAGGGAATTTCCTTTTCACATGGCTTCTGATGGACGTTTTCCAGTGTTTTTTCTTCTATTTATCAAAATATTGGAAAACTAATCTGTTATACTTCTTAAAAGTCTTTTATCCATATGAACCATGTCAGTTTGGTTATTTTTTAGCTTCTTTTGCTTCATGGTCATGATTTTACCTAAAAGATCTGTATCCTTAAAAGTCTTTTATTTTCTCAAGATACTTGTCTTTTTTTTTTTTGACAGACTGCGAGATCGAGACTTATCCCCTTCCAACACTATGCTATTGAGGAAGGCTCTATTGCAATTTTTTGGCTCATCCTTTTTCAGTGTAAATAAACATAGGGCTACAGAGCAGACTGATTCTTCTAATTCTCTTGATACAAAAGATGAAGATTTGGACTCTGTACAACCTGACTTGTTTATGGTTCCTTTAAAAGTGCAAGACAACCCACAGAAATTTCATTTTGAAAGTTACATTTCGGTGTTAGGGAAGCTCCGTGACCAGGTAAATTTTCCTTTTTAATATGTTTACTTGTGTTGCAGGTTGATATTCCATTTTTGGAAACTCCAGGTCCTTACAATATTTTCTATCATATTTTCCTGTTTCCTTTTAAGTTAATTTCTACATTGGAGAATCTTCCTTTTTCTCCCTTTTCTTTTTCTGAGCATGTTGTTTCTTTGGGCTCTAGGAGTAGTATTATGAGTAATATTTGCTGTTCAGTAAAAGCAATTTCATTTCTTTCAACATAGTTGGTAGCGGAATTAAATTAGATTTTTTACTTACAAGATTTTGTCAAAATTACATACAACATTGATCCTTATCATTATTTACAAATTGACATAGTTAATATATATTTAAATTGCAAATAGTTTTGTAACCTCCTATTACCGCAAATAATCAAAATCCCTAGTTAAGTTGATTGAGAGTGCTAAATGATGATCCTACCCTTTGTTACTCTCAACTAGGGATCCATGACTAGAAAGATGAGGGTGTAGTGCCATACTTATGTGCAACTCTCCTTGAACATGCCTTGTACACTGACATGGCATTGAAATAGCTAGCCACAACAAACTTATTTAGGACAGAACTTATCCAGATTTTTTATTTTCACCTCCTTTCTTCTTCCCATTTCTTGCAGGATTTCCCTTTGCTCTTTCTCTCTAGGTTGAAGGCGTATCTTCCGCCCACCCCAACCACCTCCATCATTGCCAGCTTTCTATTGAACTCACCTTTGGAACCTTGACCACCTAATCTAAATGCAATCCCCTCAAACACTAGTCCCCTTGATCTCAGCAAAGATCCCGATCCCCACCACCCATAATCCTTGGCAATTTTATAGACTCAAAGAATCATGAGGGGGTGCCCCGATGCTTTTGTGGTCTGCTCAATGTCCTAATCTCATCTACAACTACATCAGCCTCAAGGCCACCAAGTCCATTAAATGTTTGGAGATACAAAATGGCTTCCCTCTTGCCAGCTGCCGCTCTCCTTGTGCCTGCATCCTCTCTATCACTTGCCCTTTCTTGATCATCGTAGTCACTAAGGTTGATGCCCCTGTTGACCAGATCATCGCCACCTTGATAGGGCACAACTAGTTTGAAACAAGAACCCAAATTACAAGTTGGACTAGTGGTTGGAGGGTGAGGTCAGGTTCTTTACGTGTGCATGAAGAGGTCCTGTTGCATGTCATATAGAATGTTGGGTGTTTTTAGGCAAGTTAGTTTGAAATTGTTACTTTCAAATAGGAGTCTGATAATCATAGTGGTTGCTTCAGAGTGGATGTTAAGTTGTTACTTTCTAGAACTTTGGTGCTTATGGTGGTTGCTTAAGTGTAGGTGATCAGATTGCGCCTCTACTGTAGGTGACAACCCTCCACTTCTTCACGTGCACTTCCTTAGACTCCAACTCCTTCAATGACCTTGCCATCTTCACCTTCAGCTATGTTGCTGCCTCCTTACCTTCCGTACCCTCCCTCCCCTTCAGCAACTAGTAAGCTCGGCATGAAGACACCCATCTGGATCCTTCTGACATTGTTCGGTGAAGGCTTAATGGAATTTGACTCCTTATGTCCCCAATACTACCACCTCCCCCTATTAGGTTCCACCTATGACCCCATTGATCAAAGCATGGGGACCATGGTCTGGGTGTTGGAGAGGTCTGACACACTGTAGACCATTGTAGGCCCAATAAAGCAACAAGGGGCCCCAGTGAATATGGCCACCCATCTGCCCTCTCCTAGGACGAAGCTTGCTGCCTTCGGCTTGAGGCCGTGTGCGCCTAGGGCATTAAGTACATCAACTCCAACCATTTCCTCTTCCGCCTCACCTGTGCTTAATTGATGGATAGTCTCAACTGTGCTGCCACTGCCGGTGCCATGGGACCATCTTGAGGGGTTTCACCAACATCTACATTGACCTCAATTCCAAAGATATCATCGCCAATCTAGATTGGCTTGAGCTAGTGTCAACCGCAAAGAAGGGCCCCTGCTCACAAGAGAAAGAAGAGGGGTGGGTTTTGTACTTGTACCTGATCCAACCTTAATTCCATCCAGAAGACCTGACCGCATTTTATAAGAGAAATTTGGAGCTAGCTGAGGCAAACCAAGTGTGAAATGGACATTTTTTAACCTCTAGTTGACTTAATTAGGCCCCGTGGTTCAACTGGATTGATGGAACCATAACAAAAGGTGATTTTTGCAAAATTAGTGCTCTATTCAGGTCATTTTATAAATAGGGATAAGAAGAGGTGTTATATGTAATAACAATAAAATCTTGGATGTGATATGCAAAGGAATAATTCCATCTTATGTTGTAGGCTAATTTTTGTGGGCCTATGTTAGATATCCTGTTTGGGCCTAGGCAATGTTTGACCTTGGAAATTCACTGATTTCTGGTGTAAAATTAGCCATATCTATCCATGATTCAGCCATACCAGGGGAGGCATTTATAGTGAAGAAAATCTCCCAGTGTGAATAATAAGTACAGAAGGTGGTGTATTCTACGCCGTAGGAAAATTATGAGCCATTTTTCTTGCTTTTTTTTTTTTTTTTGACAATTCTACAGATGCATTAAATTGAACACTCATTATTTTGTTTATTTTAGGTATTGTCTATGACTGGTCGTTCATTTGCAAAGAACATCTCAGAGCGTGATTGGTTGCGGAACTCAGCTAAGATCTGGGAATTGGTGAAGAAATCTCCAATTATTGTTGATTATTGCAGGACACTACAGAGTTCGGGATTGTTCAGGAAGTAATCAATCTATATTTCTTCAAGAGCTTAAAGACTTCGTAAGTTCTGTTATCTACCTGGGACATGCGAAGGTATTTCATAGCATTTTTGACCTGGTTCCCGGTTGATTCTACTATTAAGCGCTTCTTTTTCCAATTGATTTCCAACCATGCTGAATAATAAGAATTTTTTATTTTGCAATTGAAATCCAGTGCAGCCCGTGAGATCCGGCTCTTGCATGTCGAGCCTCTGTGGAAGCATCATCAGTCCCACAAAGTGCAGTGTGATTTGTTTCATATGATCTGCAGATCAGCTATGAGGAACTTCAGATGGCATTATGAAGAACAGAGTTGTCTGCTAGGATGTCTATTGCATCCCTTCTAGCATTGCCAGCATTGAAGCTGCTTCTTACCACAATGCTGCCAAACATCCTGGCAAACCACCTGATCTTTTGAGTCACAAACTTTCGATTTTAATACAACTTCCGAACTTATATCAATGCTGGAGATATGTCAATAGTGAACCATGAGGCTTTGATTGATTTTAACGATGATGTTATAAGTATGATTCGCTTTTCATTCTCATGTATTTCAAATTGCCAGACTTCCGGAGTCGGTGGACGTCCTCGTGATCGGTTCAACCTTTACTACAAACCGTTGTTTATCTGGGGCAGCTCGTAGGTTTGCTGAAACACTCAGCCTGTTCACTGTACCGTTGGACTGCATAGGGTATTACTATGGTAGGTCCAAAGGTCGACCAATCATATTTTATTCATTTTCCTTAAAAATTGCTCCCTAGGGAACAAGAAATTAATTAGTCAAGAATGTCAAAATGATCGAGATCTTCTCAACTGCGATAGATAAGAGGGTCAACTGTGGAAGCCTGTGGAAGAAGGGATCGTTTGCTAAGCTGGTTAACGTCAAAAGTAATAAAATGATATGAGAGGTGACCATGATGCTCTACCATAATACTCCTGCCGGCCGTAGTGATGGTGCGCCCCAACGTGTTGATCTCTCCACGTCTCATGGAAGCCAGGACGGTTTGTCGTTCCAAATGTCAGGACAATATCGTTCTGCCAGTGAGCTAAAGCTGCTCCGAATGTCAGAACAGCAGCATTCAGCCAAGCATCTCAAGCGGGGATGATGGTACAATTTATGCATAAAAAAATTAAAACAGTTTCATTTCCTGAAATTTAAAAATTGAAATGTTTACTTGGATTCAGACAAACCGAGCGCATGGACATGGCAAGCCTCGTGTCATCGGATGCTTACAGGTATCAAAGCTATCATCCTTCAATAAAGATCACAGACTAACATCGTTTTAGACTTGATGATACATCCTCTCCTAATAATTCTTATGCTTGTGCCCCTCACCTCTTAGGCAACTCAAAAAATATATGCATCAGATTCTAAAAAAAAAAAAAAAAAAAAGCATCTAATCCGTTTGCAAAAAAAAGCCTATGGCCAATGTTATTTCTATCGGATAAGCATCCATGTTACCTGGTCTGACCTAGAGTTGGATGTAAATTTTCTCGCACTTGATTGAACGTAGAATGGCACGGAAACCAACAGTCCTAACATGAGGAAGAACACATATAGCAGAAACCAAAGAAGAGAGATGCTTTCATGAAGCCTGGAATATCTGATCTTGCATGATAGTCGTATATGCAATAGAAGAAGATGAATATACTGTTGGATTCTCCAAAAGAACTGATCTGGATAAAATATCGAAGATTTTAATCCACAAAGGGGACAAAGTAGAAGTAATTTCAATGCCAACATTCATCTCTGGTTTTGTGCAGACTCGTAAGATGCAGCAAAGAACTCTGCATGATAATATCTCTATGTGCTTTTTTTTTTGCTTCCAAATTTCTTCGAAGATTCATACAGAACAAAATGTCAGACATTTCCTTGATGCATATGTACCTACAAGATGATTGATCAAAGTAACATAAAAAAAATGGCTTATTTAGCAATGTTTAAGCACTTGAGCCAACAAAAGAACATCTTACCTTCAACATGGATATGAAAATGGATTATGGCTGTACTTTTCGGATAGACCTGACCCTAATAAATAATATATTCTCCTGACTTCATCACCTAGTGGAAGCTATAGCTAAAACAACTCAAATAATGATAAATGCGGAGTAACAACCTAAATAATACGTTGTTAGTTTTAAAAGCATTGTTACTTCAGAAGGTTTCAGAAGGTATGATCATGGATAAAATGCACAAAAGGATCTGAGATAAGTGCAACTTTCATGCAGAGAAAACTAGAAATGAAATAATGTAAATTGAATAATCAATTATAAATTCTGCAGCACAATTATTCTAGTGAACTTTGAAAAGCAATTAATGGATGAATGCTATAGCAAAAAAAAAAGGAAGGGGGGGGGGGTGGCACGGCGGCAGAAAGGGAAAAAGAAGAAGAAAAAGCCAAAACAAAATATTACATGACCTTTTTTGAGAACTAAAAGATAATAATATGCTCAACATGCTATAGGAGTGATAATATAAAATAATTGCAATTTAACTTCCATAATCATTCATAAGGTTGCAAATGAATTAAGTCAACTCATGACCTGACCTAATCCCGACCCAATTAAACCCAACCCAGTTCATATTGAAAAATTCACATGAGTTAGATCGGGTTTAAAAATTGGACCTGATTAATATTTCAAACCAGGTTCGGAACTTGAATTTTTTGATCCAATCTAATCTGAACCTAATTTGTCCTAACCCATAAAATATACTTAGTCCTTTAGGATGAGAGAATAATAATTATTGCTGGGTCAAGTAATTGATCCTTTGATATATGAAAGAAACTGGTTTGAATAGAACAGCTCTAGCTACTATAAAGGAGCCCATGATTTCTAGCTAAGGACACACCTAAGGTAAAAATTGAATTTAGTCTTTTGGTATTGCCTCCCTCAATCATTTTTACTATAGAGGCATGTTTACATATGATTATGTCCATCTCTTTTTTGATCTAAAAAACTATAACCAAGTTCTAATGCTTATTTTTTTAAGTTCTAACTTAGCTCTTAAGTTCTAAAAGAGTTTTCCAAAATAGTAATCTTCTACCTAAGGTGCCATAAAATTAGAGTCTATTTGTTGTAGTTGAGTCAATATAAATTGATTCGTAGTGAAACATCTATCATGAACCTCAATATATTTGGTTTAGACTTGAATGGACCTAAATAACCTATTAGGTTTAAAATTCCTTTCATAGATCTTATCAAACCCAATTCGACCATCAAATGGGTTAGGTAAGGATCCAAAATTAAGATTTGAATATAAAATTAGATCAAATTGGGATCAAGTATAACTAGATCTATTTGCAACAATAGCCATTCATGATCCTTAAGAGCAAGCTAAAAAAAAATTAATAATTGCTTTGGCAATAATGACGATGATGGAAATGTTAAACGATATTTATATATGGTGTAAATATTGTAAACTTAGACTCCAGTAAATATATATACGTACAACTCAATATAGATGGCACTAAAGGGAAGGAACTCAGCAATGACTATTTGATGATTTGAGAAACAATACCCTGAAGCCGTGGCAACCTAGTTATTCCTTGTAGATACTTTGTGATATGATATGGAGCTAGGAATTTTGCCTTACTATTTTTATCAGCAATACCACCCAACACAAGAAAAGTAAAGCCACTAGTACCCCTAAGAGGATAACTATAAAGGTAGTTTTTATGCCCTAAACCCAAGAATAAATCGCAAGACGTAATAATTCATCATATATATGCAAAACTAAATCCCATGATATGCAAGCTATCTTATTCAAAATAAATTCAAATAACCAATTAAATTCAATTGACAATAATAAAACTAATAATCCATTAAAAAAAACAAATCAAATTCAAACATAATGTCTATAACTGTAACTAAAAGATCACCAAAGTGCACCAATATCATATTAGAAATACTAAAATGTTCTTAAATCAACACTAATTCAACTCATCATCGAAATAGAAAGTTGGATAAACACTTGGATCAATTTCTACCCAAACCCTTCTTAGGTCTTGGTTTCTAAAATAAAGAGAACAAAAATATTTGTGAGCCAATGCTATGTAAATAAATCATAACCATAATTAGAGAGATCAAGTAAGTATAATAATTTAATATTGATATGGATTGATTTTATGGCTTGACTTAATGATGACTCGTGGTCGGGCTAAATGTTAATATAATGAAAAAACCTAATTTACTATCTGAACTCTTCTTCATGATGTCCACCCTTTCCTATAGTCTGATCAAAGCTATTTCCTAAGGTGAAATTAGCTAACCCACTCATATTAAGATAGAGACTCATCCTCGTGGTAATCATCCTGTTTAAGTTTAATTAAGACTTTCTTATAATGAGATACAATAAATCCTAAAAGGAATAACAAGCAAATCTAACACAGTAAGAAAAATAGTTAGTTAAAAATGTTATTATATTTATATCATGAGTAATACATAACATGTAACAAGTATAACATAATGTGTCATAACCTAACTATTAAGAAATTTGATTTACTAATGAATGAATATCACATCCTTGGCATGACTATCCTTTTTGGTTTTCTCCCTAAGAAAGTGTGATAATCTAGATTCAAGTTATTGGTTATATATATATATAAGCTAATGCATTGTTAACCTTCAATGGTTATATTCTCTTCTAAAGTACCATGTTGTTATGTGCTTCATAGTAATGTTGCCTAGCAAAACTAGTATCATCTTTTAATATTATACTCCATTTCATATTTAATTTCATTATAAATTACACTTGGGAGATACGTGAACTATTGGAGGAAATTGAGTAAGAGAATTTTCATATTTAATTTTTTTATAACATCTTTTCTCTTCTAGCTATATTTAATAAATCATTATCCATGTCTCTTCTTAAAAATTGAATACAATTCAAGTTAATACTTATGATGAGACCAATTTTTTTTTAGACATGGATGTCCAATCAAACTCTAAAAATATTTCTGATCATATAATATTCAAGATGTAAAATCAATGATATTAGAAAATATTTAAAGAATTTAAATATTAATCTATTAGAAATTTATAAATAAATAAAGATTTATAGTATTATCTTTCATTTTGATTTGAGTTCTCACTATCAAAATTTTTTTTTTGGCCTACACAAGGTAATAGATTTCTATGCAAAACTTTTATCATTTGATAGTTCCATGTACATCGCAAAAATATATGTGAAACCGAATCTCTAAATAATTTATATGTTTGCTTATGTAGGTAAAATAAATTTTTTAATCTACAAAAATTATCACCACTTGTTATGATAAATTTTTATTATTATTATTTCATTGAATGGTGTTATTTTATGTAGAAGAGCAATAAATATCATTTAAAAAATATGATACTAAAAAAACATTAATCAAGGATCAAATTTATAACCTTTTTAGGAATTGACCATCTTGTAATTCTTACTAATGCATAATTACAACTTTGTACGGTGGACTTCATAATTAATATTAATTTTTCTAGTCAATATAAACTAACATAAAATTTATAGTCTAAAATGTATTTACATAAAATTTTGACTATTTTTTCGTCTTACAAATCAAACAGTATATGGAAGGAGTCATGTCACCTTATTTTCTATGGACAGGATGTGGGGTTCTTCTGCTCAATGGATATATGCGATTCATGGAGTTCTTGATGTTGATGGACGAGATTAAAAATTATTTCTATTATACTAATATATGGTCTAATTCATTACATCACCGATCTGAATATCAAATGCAATGTATCTAAAAATATTTTCCATTATACTAATACATAAAAAAAATTATGGCAAATTATGTTTTCACAAAAAAATGTTAATTCATAATATTATCAAATTAATATTTTTATTTTATATCACTTTATTATTTATTAAAAAAGAAATATATAAGGAGAAAGATAAATTTTGCTATATTCCAATTAGAAATTGATGCAGAAGATATAGATCACAAAAAGAAATTGATGTAATACATGTGAGATTTGTGAATTATGCGATTATATATTAACACATGTGTCAATTGACCATAATAGAAATGTGTAATGCAAAATTGCTTTTATAAAATTTTTTATACAAATATTAAGAAACTTTTAAAAAATGAGAAATATATTTCTACTCTGACAATTATTAGAAGGTTGTTATTTTTATGTTTTGGTTATTTGTCACCCATTAAATTAAACTAGCAGAGGCATCCACCTTTTCCGGTCATGACATTTCCATGCGGGTGGGTGGGACTGTTATATTTATTAAATAATATTATCATGAGAATGAGACTATTTATATTTATTACATAATATTATCAAATATTTATTTTTCAAAAACATCTACTTAACTTATATGGCCTTAACAAGGCTTCCATGATCATCCATATGGATGGTAGGTATTCTTAGTTGATCTTGCGAGAAATCATGTGCTATTGAGCATGCTCGGACTATTTAGAGCATACCAGCGTCTCGCATGAATGGTTGTCCCCGGTTGTTCACTAGAAAAATAATAAAAAATATTGCATTAAAACAAAATAAATTTAAAGGCATGCCGAATGAGTCAGCGAGAAAGAACATTTATGGTAATAACAGTGGCAAATAAAGACCACAAGCAAATTTCCAAACATATGGTCTACAGAAACCATATTTACAAAAACAAGCATTTTTCTTATCATTCTACCATGGCATCTGCTAGATCCTTTAGTTTGGAAGATTTTCTTTTGCTTTTATATGCAAAGCAGATGAGCGATACACATCAAAGAAAGAAAATCTCCCGAAACATTAGCACTATTTCTTGAAATAAATTGAAAAAAAAAATGCAGAATTTGGGAACATGCAAATAAGGCTGAGAATATTGGTATACTATGATATTTCTTATTGGTTATCTTGCAAGAACGAAAGAGTAATCATGAATCCACTTACAACAATTTAATCTACGCAGCTCAGATTAATCAGGATCAAATGTCTGCTACTTGTACACCTATGACAATGAGCAAGGTATGTCCTATTGATAGGATATCCAATTAGGCTTGATTCACGTGATGGATGGCTCAAATTAATTGGGATTAATAATGCGATATTTAATTGGGTCCATATTCATGAAAACCCAATTGAACCGAGGCTTGAGATTGTGCCATATGGAGGATGGATTCATGCCCATATAATGGGCATGACCAACACCCATGATTTAGACGTTATCATGAAGCTTATTAAATCCACAGTTGGGGTGTTGGTTTCATGGGATAACCAATTTCTATCTTTAGGGATGCGGTTTAGTGGTTGTAATTCTAACATAATCATGATAATAAATATCCTAAATTTGTTAGGATATTTTGTTAAAAACTTGATATGGTTGCATGATTGGGTGATTAAACCAAATCCCCTTTTTTATGGAACCACATGCCCATCATCATCATAAAGGGAGAACCCACATCATTCTCTTCATGAAATCATCTCTTCATCTCCTCTAACACGCCAACCCATCTTGGACTTCCCAAATCTCTCCCTCTCTCTCTTGGACATCCAAAAGGGCTCTCTCTCTTGGACATCCCACATCCTCTCTCTCTAGATCAAGAGAGCATCATGATTAGAGAATTGTTTTCTCTTTTGATTTGAAAATCAATTGAAGAAGGAAAGATGCGCTAGCACCCCTCGTTGGAAGGTCATCATCTAATCCTAAGAGAACATCATCCAAAGATCTCTGCATGGATCATCATTGGAAGCTGAACGCATATACGACTAGTGCATCATCTACTGGCTTCATCAATCTTCATTCTCAATAAAGAACATAGGTATAATTTAAAATTAATTTTAGATTTAATTTTGTTAATTGAATCTATTTCTTAAGGATTTTGGGCTTTGAAAATTAAATTCGTGTTAATTTTATCTTTCACTGCATAATATATGAATTTGATTCATATAAAAAATACACAAAATTCTCAAACACAGACTCCTATTTATAAGAGGTGGAGGAATGCATCACCAAAGGATGCATCCCATCCACATGTCTCATCATGATGAGGCATGTCCTAAGGGTAGCGTCTCATCATGATGAGGTGCTAAGGGGAGAGGCACATTTGAGAGAGTGAAAAGACATATTTGAGAGAGTGAAAAGACGTATCCGCTAAAAAAAAACTTATATGATAAGCCTTGCACCATCAGCCTTCTCACGCTGATAACCTCACCCCATACTTATATCATGATAATCCAATGGTCTAGATTAAGGCATCATCCAATAGTCTGAAAGCAAGGTGCCATCACAAATGATCCAGATTAAGACACCATCTAATGGTCCAGATTAAGATACCATCACCAATGGTCCAAATCTTTCATTCAGGAAGCCATCCAATGGTCTAGATCAAGGCACGATACCAATGATCCAAATCCTTCATCTAGGGAATCATCCAATGGTTCAGATCGAGCCACTGATCAGTGGTCTAGATCCATTATCCAAAGAGCCATCCAATGGTCTAAATAAAACCAATTGGGCTTCAACTCTTAGCCAACCCACATTAGGTCATGATCTAATCATATTAGAATAACCTAATATAAAAATTAGATTCGAATTCAATTTGAATCAGAAGCTAGGGTTTGCAACATGTGTTAAATGTCTATCCTATAAATATTGTTGACCCAATTATTGATTTTGATGATTAATAAAGGAATTGAGTATATTTATTGTTACTGATGAATTTAACAAGTGTTTCAGGGCTTAAAAATATTTGTTTAATCAAAAGGCATTTAGAAACGTATTTTGAATCAAGTGCCAAAGGTAAGTTTCAAAATTCAGAACCTCGAGTTGACACCTAGAAAGCCTGGAGCCGACCCCATGGCCAATCAAAATTTCTTTCTGATTTTTGATATGGTCTGGAGCTGACACCCAGTGTTTCGGAGCCGACACCCAGGGTTTCGGAGTCGACACTTACAGTGTCTGGAGCCGACTCCAACACGGGACAGAACGTATGATTTTTGACTACCTTGGAGCCGACACTTACAGTCTTTTGGAGCCGACACCTGACCATGGCGAGCCGACACTTAACTTTTTTGGAGCCGACTCCTCGACGAACTCAGAACTTTCTATTTTTGGATAAACGACTCGGAGCCGACACCTAAAAAGTTGGAGCTGACTCCAACATGTCAGGAACGGATTTTAAAATGCCAGATCAGCTCAAACGGTAATATTTTCTTTTCACCTAACTTCTAACGGATATATTTTGTTTGGAAAAACTTTCCAGGTACATTCCAACGGCTAGTTTTCTCATCAAAAACGGATTAAAGGAAATCTATAAAAAGGGGGAGAAAGCTCGTTGAAAATAACGGAAAAATCAGAGTGAATACAAATAAAAAATCCGAGAAGTCTTGAGCCTGAAATCAAAGAGAAAAGTATCCAAGTTCAAATCCTTTCACTCCAAAAAGCTCAAAGAGAATCCAAGACGTTCAACTTGAAAAAATCGAAGGATTTCCCAAAAGAAGAAAAAGCTCTGTTTTGGTGTGATTTTCCAATTTCTCATCTACAACATCTGTGAAGAATTAAAGCTGAGGCCTGATTCAACATCTCCAAAGAGAAGAGGAAAAGAAGAAAAGAAGAAAAGCTCAAATCCAATCTACTTCAAACAGGCTTTTCTAAACTTATTTATTTACTTTGAAAATTTGCTCATTTGAGGAGCTGTTTGTCAATATAAACATTATTCTTTCTTGTTTTTATTAGTTCAATCAGGGGGATTGAATTAATGGAGGTAGTATACCTCGGGGCAAGCTAGATTAGCTTGTGTTTGGGTTTTGTGCTGGTGAGCCCGAGAAAAATCAGCTGGGTTCGTTGTGCACCCGGAAAACAACAAGTTTTGAGTTGTGATATTGTAAAACTTGTGGAACTTGGGAGTAGACGTAGGTATTGGATACACCGAACCACTATAAAATCATTGTGTTTGCCGTGCCTTAATTGTCTCTCTCTCTATCTCTTCATTTGTGATTGAAATCTATTTTACACTTAATTATTTCAAAGTCAATAGTTTTAAAAAGGTTAAAATTTTTTAGAACCAATTCAGCCCCCCCTCTGGGTTGCCATCTGGGCCAACAATTGGTATCAGAGCAAGTGCTCATTGGAATTGATCCACGATCAAGAGCTAAAGATCCAAATGGCAGCTCAAGCTGGATCTCATTTGCTGAAGGTCATTCTACAAATAGACCTCCTTTGTTTAATGGTTCCAACTATTCATATTGGAAAGCAAGAATGAGAATATTCATTCAAGCTTCAGATTATGAATTATGGAGTGTCATAATTAATGGACCTAGCCACCCCACACACGTAATTAATGGTTCTATTGTTCCTAAGCCCGAAAGGATTGGTATGAGAATGATAGGAAAATAGCGCAGCTCAATGCTAAAGCCATAAAGATTTTATATTGTTCATTAGATGCTAACAAATTTAATCGTATCTCTACATGTAATTCTACAAAAGAGATATGGGATAGATTAGAGGGTTACCCATGAGGGTACAAATCAAGTTAAAGAATCTAAGATAAATATCTTGTTCATAAGTATGAATTATTTAGCATGGAACAAACTGAAAGTATAGCATGCATGTATACTAGATTCACTGACATTGTAATGGGTCTGAAAAGTCTTGGTAAGACTTATACTAATCTGAACTTATTCGCAAAATTCTT
>UESW01004240.1:443681-474565 GCA_900491605.1 Calamus simplicifolius | reverse complement strand
CCGACCAAGGGTTAAATAGTGGTGATTAGCGACGCAATATATGTGTCGCTAATCACTCGCTATTTTTTTAAAATTTTATTATGGATTAGCAACGCAACAATGCGTCGCTAATCCATCGCTAATTTGGCTTTTTTATTATTTTATGCAAAACTTAGCGATGCAACTAATTGCATCGCTAATGAGTCGCTAACTTGGCGCCAATGTCCGGCGAGAAAATAATTTTTATTTTCTAGAAAATTACACCGCAAATGCATCGCAATATTTTTTAAATATTTATAACTGATAAAATTTATATTTTCTGAAAATAATTGCGATGCAAATATTGTGTTGCAATATTTTTTTAAAATTTTTTAATTACATTTATTTTTCTAAAAAACATTATGACGCAATACATGCGTCGCAATATTAAAAATTATTTTCTTCAGAAAAATTATTTTTATTTTCTAGGAAACTGCATCGCTAATGTGTCACAATATTTTTTTAATAATTATAACTAATAAAAATTATATTTTTTGAAAATAATTACGATGCAAATATTGAGCCGCAATATTTTTTTTTAATTTTTTAATACATTATTTTTCTTAAAAACATTGCGACGCAATAAATGCATCGCAATATTAAAAATTATTTTCTCTAGGAAAATTATTTTTATTTTCTAGGAAATTACGTCGCAAATGCGTCGCAATATTTTTAAATATTTATAACTGATAAAATTTATATTTTTTAAAAATAATTGCGACGCAAATAATGAGTCGCAATGTTTTTTTTTATATTTTTTAATTACATTTATTTTTCTAAAAAACAATGCGACGCAATACATGCGTCGCAATATTAAAAATTATTTTATCCAAAAAAATTATTTTTTAGGAAACTGCGTTGCTAATGCATCGCAATATTTTTTTAATAATTATAACTGATAAAAATTATATTTTCTAAAAATAATTGCGACACACATATTACGTCAAATGTTTTTTTTAATTTTTTTATTAGTATATTTTTCTTAAAAATATTGTGACGCAATAAATGCGTGCAATATTAAAAATTATTTTATCTGAGAAAATTATTTTTATTTTCTAGGAAATTGCATCGACCGATCGAACCGATCGGCGACGATCCAATGATTGCCATCGATCCAAGCCGTGATCCCGATCGGCCACGACCGATCCTGGACCGTTGCGATCGGTCCGAGATTGCTGACAATCTGACGGTTGCGATCGATCCAAGCCCTGATCCCAATCGGCAACGACCGATCCCGACCGTTGCAATCGGCCCGAGATCGCCGACGATCCGACGGTTGCGATTGATCCAAGCCATGATCCTGATGGCCATGACCAATCTCGGACCGTGGTGATCGGTCCGATCGGCGATGATCCGACGGTTGCGATCGATCCAAGCCGTGATCACGATCGGCCATGACCGATCTTGGACCGTGCCGATCGATCCGATCGGCGATGATCCGATGGTTGCGATCGATCCAAGCCCTGATCCAAATCGGCCACGATCGATCTCGGACAGTGGCGATCGGTCCGATCGGCAACGATCCGACGGTTGCGATCGATCCAAGCCATGATCCCGATTGGCCATGATCGATCTCGGACCGTGGCGATCGGTCCGATCGACGATGATCCAACGGTTGCGATCAATCCAAGCCGTGATCCTGATCGGCCACGACCGATCTCAGACCATGGCGATCGATCCAATCGCCGATGATCCAACGGTTGCGATCGATCCAAGCCCTGATCGATCTGGGTCGGTGATGAACGAACTCGGACCATCGCGATCGATCCGATCGGCGATGATCTGACGGTTGCGATCGATTCAAGCCTGATCCCGATCGGCCATGACCGATCCCGGACCGTTGCGATCAGTCGAGATCACTGACATTTGATGGTTGTGATCGATCCAAGCCCTGATCCCAATCAGCCACGACCGATGCCGCACCGTTGCAATCGGTCCGAGATAGCCGATGATCCGACGACTGCGATCGATCCAAGCCGTGATCCCGATCGGCCACGACCGATCTCGGACCGTGGCGATCGGTCCGATCGGCGATGATCCGACGGTTGTGATCGATCCAAGCCGTGATCCCGATCGGCCACGACCAATCTAGGACAGTGGCGATCGTTCCGATCGGCGACGATCCGATGGTTGCGATCGATCCAAGCCCTGATCTCAATCGCCACGACCGATCTCGGACCGTGGTGATCAATCCGATCGGCGATGATCTGATGGTTGCGATCGATCTAAGCCGTGATCCCGATCGGCCACGACCAATCCCGGACCATTGCAATCGGTCCTAGATCGCCGACGATCCGACGGTTGCGATCGATCTAAGCCCTGATCCCGATCAGCGATGACCGATCTCGGACCGTGGCGATCGGTCCGATGGCGACGATCCGATGGTTGCGAACGATCCAAGCCGTGATCCCGATCGGCCACGACCGATCTCGGACCGTGGCGATCAGTCCGATCGCCGATGATCCGACGGTTGTGATCGATCCAAGCCCTGATCCCGATCGGCCACGACCGATCTCGGACCGTGGCGATCGGTCCAATCGCCGACGATCCAACGGTTGTGATCGATCCAAGCCTTGATCCCGATCGGCCACGACCGATCTCGGACTATGGCGATCGGTTCGATCGCTGACGATCGACGGTTGCGATCGATCCAAGCCCTGATACCGATCGGCCATGATCGATCTCGGACCGTGGCGATCGGTCCGTTCGTCGACGATCCGACGGTTGCGATCGATCCAAGCCCTGATCGATCCCGGTCGATGATGAACGATCTCGGACCGTTGCGATCGATCCGATCGGCGATGATTTGACGGATGCGATCGATCCAAGCCGTGATCCCGATCGGCCACGATCGATCCCGGACCGTTGCAATCGGTCCGAGATCACCGATGATCCGACAGTTGCGATCGATCCAAGTCCTGATCACTATCAGCCACGACCGATCTCGGACCATGTCGATCGGTCCTATCGCCGACGATCCGACGGTTGCGATCGATCCAAGCCGTGATCTCGATCGACCATGATCGATCTCGGACCGTGGTGATCGGTCCGATCTGCGATGATCCAACGGTTGCGATCGATCCAAGCCCTGATCTCGTTCGGCCACAACCGATCTCGGACCGTGGCGATCGGTCCGATCGCCGACGATCCGACGTTGCGATCAATCCAAGCCGTGATCCCGATCGGCCATGACCGATCTCGGACCATGGTGATCGGTCCGATCGGCGACGATCCGACGGTTGCGATCGATCCAAGCCCTGATCGATCCCGGTCGATGATGAACGATCTCGGACCGTCGCGATCGATCTGATCGGCGATGATCTGATGGTTGTGATCGATCCAAGCCGTGATCCCGATCGGCCACGACCGATCCCGGACCGTTGCAATCGATCCGAGATTGCCGACGATCCGGTTGCGATCGATCCAAGTCCTGATCCCGATCGGCCACGACCGATCTCGGACTGTGGCGATCGGTCAGATCGCCGATGATCCGACAGTTGCGATTGATCCAAGCCATGATCCCGATCGGCCACGACCGATCTCGGACCATGGCGATCGGTCCGATCGGCGACGATCCGACGGTTGCGATCGATCCAAGCCCTAATCCCGATCGGCCACGACCAATCTCGGACTGTGGCGATCGGTCCGATCACCGACGATCCGACGGTTGTGATCGATCCAAGCCATGATCCCGATCGGCCTCGACCGATCTCGGGCCATGGTGATCGGTCCGATCGGCATCGATCTGACGATTGCGATCGATCCAAGCTGTGATCCTGATCGTCCACGACCGATCTTGGACCGTGGCGATTGGACCGATCGGCGACGATCTGACGGTTGCCATCGATCCAAGCCATGATCCCGATTGGCCACGACCGATCCCAGACCGTTGCGATCGGTCCAAGATCACTGACGATCCGATGGTTGCGATCGATCCAAGCCCTGATCCCGATCGGCCATGACCGATCTCGGACCGATCGCTATTTAACATAATTAATTTTTAAAAAAACATTGCAATGCAAAGGGTTGCATCGTAATTTTTTAATTTGATAATTATATTATATAAAAATTAACTTTATTTAAAATAATTGTGATGCAACAAGTGCGTCGTTAAATTAAAACATAATTTTTCTAATTTTCTGGTTTATTGCGTCTCTAATGCGTCGCTATTTAATATAATTAATTTTTTTAAAAATATTGTGATGCACTGAGTTGCATCGCAATATTTTTTTCTCATAATTATATTTTATAAAAATTTATTTTATTTAAAATAATTCCAATGCAATTAGTGCGTCGCTAAATAAAAAATAATTTTTCTAATTTTTAGTTTATTGCATCGCTAATGGTCGCTCTTTAATATAATTAAATTTTTAAAAACATTGCAACGCACTGTGTTGCGTCGCAATTATTTTTTCTCATATTTATCTTTATAAAAATTAATTTGATTTAAAATAATTGCAACACAGTTAGTGCATCGCTAAATTAAAAATAATTTTTCTAATTTTCTGGTTTATTGCGTCGCTAATACGTCACTATTTAACATATTTAATTTTTTAAAAAATATTGCGACGCACTGAGTTGCATCACAATATTTTTTTCCATATTTATATTTTATTAAAAATTAATTTAAAAATATTACGACACATTATTTGCGTCGCTAAATAAAAAAAATTAATTTTTTTTATTTTCTGGTTTATTAAGTCGCTAATGCGTCGCTAATTGCATCGCAATGTTTTGTTGTCACAGAGGCGTCGCAAAGTGGTCGCAATTTAGCGACGCAACGATACGTCGCTAAATTTGCATCACTATTTCAATATTTTCTTTTAGTGATGGGTCACAATATAAACATATTAATATCTCGAGCACTTAAGTCTTCTCTCCGATGGAGAGCTAACGCTCCTACTTTGTTGTTCTATGAAAGAAAGCCATAAAGACAACCCTTGCAAAAATTAAAGAATTCATGGCACACATCTATGTGGAAAAGAAACATCACGCGGTTCGGTTCGTAGTTATTACTGCTGGATTTTGATTTTTCTTTGCGTAAAGTGAAGTGTTTTATGAATTTTCCCATGGAACGGAAGTTGCCACCATTGCATTTATCATTCATAAAATTGAGAGGGAGAGAGAGAGAGTAGAGAAATTAACCTGAAGCTCGTATATCATCCAATTATTATCAGTTTTTAAAATGATGGATTGTGATGACCAAAAAAAAAAAAAAATAAATAATAAAAATAGAGGGACGGTTGATACATTTGGAAGATTACTCCCGGTATTCCATATTCAGATATATACATTCATGAACTTAGGTATGAACTTCAATTTTATATAATTGTTTATCCTTTTTAAATTAAGAATATAAACTCATAAATTTATTTTATTAAGTGCTTATTTTTAATGCTCATCAATAATGAATTGAAGCGCATCTGGGCTGGTGGGATGAATTTTAAAAAAAATAAAATAATGCTATATAAGAACTAGATTGGATTGGATGGAAGATGAAAATAATAAAAGATTTTTTTATTTTTTAAATGTTAAATATGATAATTCATTAAAATATTTTTGATGATTTTTTAAAATATTTAATTCAATAAATTCTTTAATATATATATATATATATAATTATATAAAAAATAATTTTTTGATAATTTTAAATTTTTATATTTTATAAAAATTATAATTTATAGTAGTTAAAATAAAAGATATAATTTGTTAAAAAAAAGTACACCCTGATATCATTAATTGAAATAAAAATATGTTAATATAAAAATAACGATGTTGAAAAACTTGATCTATATTTATTTTAGTAAAGATGAAAAAAAAAATTTTCGATCAAAATATTTTGAATATTCTAACGAAGGCCATTGAAATCTTTCTTATACGACAATCATAAAAAAAAAAAAATTTTATTTTCCGATATACTTTGATCGTCCGATAAGAATCGGATTTAGCCACTACCCAAAACCCAATCTCTCTCTCTTCTTTTATAATTCTATTCACAGCCGGCGAGAGCGGAGGGGAGAAGATGCGTTTCGATGGAGGAGAAGAAAGAAGAGGAGGCCAAGAGGAGGCACGGTCGGCCACCTTCTTCGTGATGGTGGATTACGTCTTCTTCGTAATTTTCTTCTCTTTTCTCTGCTACTTCGTCCTTAGGATCTTGCAAGCATTTAGTCCGGTACGTATATCAAAGCATCCCTATTAATTCTTACCTTCATGGTCGATTCGTAGTATCTCTTCAACCCAAAATGGACTCTTGGGATGATTCACTTTCGGGCGCGAGGTTTAGGAACGAATTCTCCGGTCCTCCTTCTATAAAAGGAACAGGGGAACGCTTTCTATAATTATAACGTCAAAACAATGGTATTATTAGTCCCATATCGAAAAGTATTAAGAAAATAAATTGCTTTAAATTGTTACAATATCAAATCTTCAATCGCCCCCAGCGGGGGCATTAAAGGGCGCGGATGGGGGAGAGTTTCAGCTGTCCTGTAGGAAGAGCAAGAGCAGTTTCCGGTCCCTGTTAAGGTAGACTGTGGTTAATAATAAACAGGAATAGGAATAGGTTTAATTAATTAATTAATATGAACATGAAGAGGACTGGACTGGAACTTGTTGACGACGAACAGGGGACTGGAACACAGGGGCTTCATCTTCTACTTTAACAAAACCTAACAACCCACACGAACTGCTTTAACAGGAACATGAAACATCTTCTATACACACAGCTGCTCCAGACGGCCCAAATTTTTTTGATAGAGTAGTACAATTCTTTTCTGCAACCATATGGATCCCCTGTCTTTCGATCATGCATGTTTGTTAGGTGATCATGGGCGGACAGAGAGTCATGGGGGAGACGTTTGCAGGTATGTGTCCCATGAAATCATTATTGACATTCTAAAACTGTGTAGCACCCTTTGTACTACTAAATACTAGGAGCAATTTTGCTGACAAAATCTTGTGGTCTGAGTTCTTATATTGTATAAGATTTTTGTATTCAGTTCTTTTCTTCGGTAAATTTCCTATTAGTTAGATAGCGTTTTACTTCTTCCTTTTTCACTCGAAATCCATCATATGTGCATTTGTATGCTGGTTCAATATTAATGCAGTGAAGGTATACATTTTCAATATCTTCATCTGATATATTAAGTAGCTAGTCCTTAACAATAAATACACTTATTCAAAATTTAATTTCATGTCCTCAAATGTTGAATCCCTATGAAAGTCTATATTGTTGCTTGGAGAACAATAGCTGCCAAGAAGCATGGAATGCATATACCCATTGGTAAGGACACTGGTGTAATATAGCTATGCCTATACTTGGTTGGATCACTAAAGCGTTGGGAATGCTAGAAGATAAGAATACAAATTTGAGTTCGGTACATTTACATGCTTCAACAGGCACATCCATGGAAGCACCCAACATTTGTTTCCAGTTCTACATTGTCGAAAGTCCAGGAATAGAGTTAGTGGCATACTCTCGTGTTTTTTTTGCTAGCTTAGACATCACTGATTGTCTTATGAGCTCTGTGTGGAATGGCATTTGTGACTTCTGCCGTCCCCAAGAGGTATTAGCTTCTGTTTCAGGTGGTAATCACCCATCTAAGTGCTATATCATATTATTTAAATTGCTCTTCAACAAGAAGTTGCTGTGATCTAAGAGCGCTATCAAACTTGAAGTGAATGCTGCATGCTATATGGCTGCCCAGTTATCCAATCCTTTTTACTTCACATTCTCCTTATTAGCATGAAACTTGTCTCATGGTATTCGTTGTCAAGATATTATATTATACACAAACTGTTTTAAGCAGTGGAGCCTCATCCCTTTTCCCCCCTCTTTTCTGGATTCATGTAGATGGAACCTTGAATAATCTTAATGAGTACATCGAAATGCGTGCTGCAGACATTGTGACAAATTTAGAAGACTTTATTAATGGTGTGTACTCCAGCAAATATGGTGTGGTGGTAAGTGAAGGAATGCTGGAAGAGTTCTTTTATCAAATTTAAGCAATTGCAACAGCAGTCCTAGGCAAATTCAGATTTAGCAGCCTGAAGAGCAGTGATTTGTTTAATATAGGGCAAGGAACAAATCTTGAAGCAGCTTATTTTTATTGAGATCATAACGTGGAGGCATTTCTTGAATGGTTGCATGGTACTGAGAGTTTATTTCATTGGTACAAGCTGGCAGATGAGAAAAGAACCATTTTTTAACATGGGCAAAATTAAAGGGACAACAACGGTTTGGTAAATTAAACACCAACAATGATATTAAACAATTATTAGATCATGGAATGATATGATGACAGCTATGAGTCGTCACTTTGGCCCACCTCATTACAAGTAACTTGCCCATATATAGTGTACAAAACTTGTCCAAAAAGGCATGACAGTGGAGTACACCACTAAATTTTATGGCCTAGCAGACATTTAGAATTTCCTTGGAATGAAGATGTCATGGTTGCAATGTATCAGCAAGGGCTTAATCTTTCCATCCCATCAGGTTTGGCTATGAGCATGTTGTATACCATTCCTGTTACAGTTCCTGTGGCTTGCTAGTTGGAAGAAAAGCAGGAGAAAAAATAAACTAATTCTCAAGTTCCTTTCGGGCTTGACCACTTTTGGTTACAGAATTGATCCGAGGAAAGTCTCATAGTAGTTCTACTGCTTCTACTTATAGGCCAATTAGATCCTCTAGTATTTTGGTATCCATCATGAGTCAGGCTCCAAAATGCAAGAACTGAAATCTAATTCTGTACGTGCAAAAAGATTTGGTCATTTTTCGGCCCACTGCCAAAATAAACTAGTTAATTTTGCATACAAATCATCTCTTATTGCTTCCTCTAGTCCTGAACAAAAGTCAAGAGAATTTGTGGTCGTGGGACCAAAAGAAATGTTTATCGGAAGCTCAGCTGTTGTAACAAAGCACTCAATTTTTTAAACAACATGAACATTTTGTTTATAACATGCACATTTCAATGGTAGTCCTATGTCTTCCTGTCTTGCTTATTTTCATAGTCATCAGTACCTAAAGGTGTGGTTTTTTATTGATGTTTGCTTGTTGGATTTTTTTTTTGATCCCAACTCATTCTCTTCTTACTACAATACTAAGCAACTGGACTAAAGCTCAACTACTTTCAACTGCTAGTTGAACTCAAATTGATGCATATATTTAAGCATGATGAAAGACTGTAATATATTTTCAATTTTCCATATTATTTTGTTATATAATGTATTGATGATCATAGTTTTCATAATGTGTTACTGTTTTGCAGATTGGGAGGACTTATGTTATTTCCAAGCTGAAGGATTATCCCAAGTTTCACGCTGTAGCCATTGCAATTCAGAGATCTGGTTTTAAGGTTAATTTTTTTGTGTCCATTTTTTTCCTACATATACCACTTCTTTTTTCACCACTTAATGATCTAGCAAGGGATTGACAATTCTTCTTATCAAACAAAACTCAAGGTCTGTAAATAGGAATGCATACACAGACAGGTGTTATGATTTTCAATATTTTAATATTTTGGAATCAAATTTTATCTTGCAGTCTTTATGACCACTTTAGTGGTAAGTCATTTTCATTAGAGCTCTCTTATTTGATGGTCCTTCTAATTATTAATTATCTAGTAATTTTGCTGGAATTCTCAATGATGCCAGACCGTATCTCTTCAAATTATTCTGACAGATAGGACTACCTATCTCCATAACATGTAACAAACAAGAATGAATCATGTTTCAATTGATTGCATTACTTGTCAACATCTTAAGATTGATATCATGTTTGTGCTCAAGATGTACTACAGAAGCTTCTTATGTGACTTCTTAAAGATTCATAAGGCCTTCTAACAGCCATCATCTAGACCCTCTTGTTACTCCCATGCTAATCAAATCTTGACCTGTTTTTTATAATATGAAGGTACCAAACATGTAGACGATCATAAGAAAAACACACTTAGAAACTGATTTTTATCCTCAGTAAAAATTTGTTACTTGATGACCCGGGATTACCTTTAGTAATATTTGCTTTCTCTTTGATCACTGAACAGTCTTTGCCATGCCATCATTCCTGCATGCTCACCTGGTGTAAACTGTTCTGCATTGAATATTTTATCTAAATCGACATGACTCCTTCATTTTTATATTGGAGATGCATTTATGCAAATGCATAGGCACTTGTATGCATGAACTTGTGCACACTTCTGTCTGGATTGTCAGCTTTATTGTTTGGTACTGCTGTATAGCAATTATTAGTAAAATATTGATGCATGGGCAATTGTCCCCATATCGATTATCAATTCCTGAAGATATCATTATTGTCATCTGTCTTAGAGGAGATCCAGAGCATTATAAGGAAATAAATTTTAGTCTTTGCATTTATTTAAGGTTTCGAACTGAAATTTGGTTCTGCAAGTCTTGATTTAGTTTGACCAACCCATTGTTCTATTACGTGCCATGCATCAGATTGCATGTTATTGAGCTTTATTTTAATAACTAGTGATTAATCTTTCTTTCTCTAGCATTTATGTTTTTTAAATTGTCATTGAAATTTGCTTTGTGAGTTCATGCTTCACAAAGATAGCTGCTGAGCAAAAGAACAACTTTGAATATGTGAAGATAAAGAGAGTTCAATAATTAGCCTAAACATAAAATTCCAGGATGGTGTATAAATTGTTGGTTGAAGGTTTAGATTTGTATGGCATAGCTTTTCTGTGAACGGACACATGGAAAAGAACTATGGTCTGTTAGTGTTGATGTTGGACT
Source organism: Calamus simplicifolius (assembly GCA_900491605.1). Classification (NCBI taxonomy): domain Eukaryota; kingdom Viridiplantae; phylum Streptophyta; class Magnoliopsida; order Arecales; family Arecaceae; genus Calamus; species Calamus simplicifolius. The sequence goes on along the minus strand of UESW01004240.1, from coordinate 463,792 downwards.
TTGCTCATTTATTCTGATATATTTTGATTTGGAATGACATCATACTTTATGTTATGGATTTTTTAACCTAGTTTTGACATCAATTTTGTCTCTTTTTCTGCAGATTGTACTACTGCTTAGGCTTGTACCATTCTTCCATTTAACATGCTAAATTACCTCCTATCTGTCACTCCTGTTGGCATTGGAGAGTATATGATGGCTTCTTGGTTGGGAATGATGGTATGCTTGTCAAGCACAATTACCTGTTTCAGGAGGTTATCTAGGCACCAATTTGAGAGCATGGAATCACATTGTTATGCATTTCAACTTATATTCACCATTATTTATTGTCGTTAAGTATGAATTTTTATGCTTAGAGAAACAGAATGTAAAGTCATGTTGGTGTAAATGTGTAATATGTTTGTCTCTTTCTTCTTCTAGAAGGAAATCACAAATAATTCCTTTTTTCCCCAAAAATTATTTAATTTGATGTATTTGAGGATTTGAATTAATTAATTTTCTATTATGATCTATTCAAGCTATAATATTATTGTCATTAACAAGCGCCTCTGCCATTGCACTTGTATGATATCATGCTAGAGTTGGTTACCTGGATTTCAGCACTGTTGTGTTTGTGTACATGTGTAAGTCTTGGATTTTATTAATATTTAAGTATTTCTCCATGTGGAGCCATAAACATGCTGTCATATTGATTCTTATTTCTGAGTGTTGCGGGCAGGTACTTTGCGATGAACTAAGGGTCTGGATAATGTAATGTTAGAGCGCATGTATCTATGATTTATATGGTTTGCTTTACCTTAGATACCCCACATTAATATAATGATCCTGCTAGCTGTCAGAGATATGGGTGCTGGAAAATAAGAAAATTTTCACGGGCTTCATTCTTTTTTGAGAGTAATAACTGTTGTTTGTTCTTTGGTTGCCTTCTTGGACATCTCAAGTCAGCTATTACTTATTATTTTTATTGGATGATTCCTGCACATTGTTATGAATATTTTGTAAATATTATTATTGGCTTCTGTTTGTGGATTTGGGCCTCCTGTTGGTTGGGTAAAGTGTCTTTTTTCTTTTCTTGCAGATTCTTATGGTGTCTTTTATATATACATAGTTGCTGTCATGTTTTGAAAAACATTGTTTGAGAGAAACTTGTGATCCAACATTTTCTTCAGTGCTGGACAATTTCTTCCTCTGCATTCCTTTAAATATCAAGCTTGGAGTTGGCAGCTAAGGAGCTAATTCTATGTGCCTCTTTGTTTTAAGAATACAAAAGTTGTCAATGCCTATTCATTCCTGATCCATCTTCCACCTGAGTTCAAGATGCTTTGAGTGTAGATTGTTCATTTCTCACCCTTCACTTGCTGGACTCTTGCCAAACTCATTAGCCTTGCCTTCCGTAAGTTGACGGCCATCCATTCCTACACTGTTTTCTCTTTTTGTCACTGTTGTTTTTGCTGCATGGAAGCTTACTTTTCAACTTCTAGATTAGCTTCTAACAAATATTATCTGGACCTGTAACAAACTCCTTTCATTACTGAAAGATCACTAGGCAATGATGCTAATGCCAATCTGGCAAATATCACCCATATTGAGGATTTGTTATCCATGTGAAATATAACAGCTATAATCATATGTAAAAAGAACTTTATTTTCATTTTTACTTTTATATAAAACTGGGTAAAGGAGGAGGGTTACGTTAGGTAGCTGATAGCCAGCATATATAATTATAGCTATTATATTTCATGAATCTACTAATGTAGCCGACCCCATGCAGTTGGGAAAAGGCTCAGATGAGTTGAGTTGAGTTTTTTTATATAAAATTGGGGGAACTCCAGACATCTGACCAGATTAATGAAAGACCTCTCTGTCAGGAATTGAAATCTGTGAATTTAAGAATTCCTTCAATGATTAATCTCAATGTTTCCATGTTCCTACAATTCTGTGCAGCCCAAAAGTTCCATTGTGATCCTTTTTAGCTGGTGATGTAAATTTTCAAAGATGTCCTAAACACAATACTCCCCTTTGAGCAATTCTAACACAACATACATGAACATGACTCCTCTTTGACCATCTTAGATTTGAAATTCTCCTATTTTTATTGAACAATTTTCTTTTGTCAATCGACTCTTATTAGCCTCACGTAATTTCCTTGAAATTATCACTTTCTAATGTCAAAACACTTTAGTGAAAGGGATTTGCCTTGTATCAACACTCTTCCGGTAAAGGTTTCAGAAAGCATATCATTTATAAGAAGGGTAGAAGTTGGAGTTGATTTGCATCCATACATATAGGGATGCCATTTATGCTTAGACCCCAGCAGTCAGTGTGCTTCAATTATGGTATTCACAAGCTTTACCAATCTCCATGTCAATAAGCATAAGATATTCTCTTTGGGGGTTGAACTTATTTTACTTCTAGTCTCCTGGGTGAGCTATGAATTTTCTGAGACATCTTTCCCCCAAGGTTTTTAAAAGCCAGTGCTGGTACCTATGATAATCACTAGTTGGCATGGTAACCACCAAGGCATGTGTGTTTTCTGTGACATGGCATGGCACAAGTGACATGGAGAGGCAGCAGCAGAGGCTGACCACCAGCTAGCACGCCCCCACCTGTTTGGCCAGCATGGCAAACAACCTAATCCTAGCCCTTCCTAATGCACACTGTTTAGTGAGTTTGGAAAGTGACAACCTCGAACAGTTCAACATAACTTTATTTACAATCTTATAGGTAGCATTACAATCCTCATTCATCTATATTCTATAATCCTCAACTTCCATAGGATGATTTTTCTCTTTGAAGTAATGTTGTTGGGTTGGCACCTGCAGCAAGAGTACTATTTGAAATGTCACTCAATGATGAGTCAGATTCTTCAGACTGCTCTCTTCTTTATCCATTTTAAAGTTCTGCTCTAGTTTTACCAAACTTTGAATGCATTGTATTCCTAGGAAATTCCAACAGAACCCTTCCAGGCATCTTGAATGATTTTAGTAATTTTCTTGTCTTTCAACCTAGTTCTTTTGAACTGAGAAGGTTGCATGTATGTAAGACAACAAAAGTTCATGCTGCAGTGACAAGTCTGTTAACAGATCTAAGGTGGCCTAAATTGTGAAATCCTCAGCCTAGCTTAAAAGTTTCTTACATTAATTTTCATGCTGAAGATGATACTACTCGCCTGCTTTTTATTCTCCCTTTATAACTTACATTTACCCTTCTGTTGCATCTTTTTGTTAGTTTTCTTGTCCTAAAATCAATATCTTCTGTTAATAAATGCTAATAATCTAAAGGTTAAGGATAAAAATCAATGTGATTCTTTTGATTGCCTCCCTCATGCTTCCTATAGATTATGCTCTATTTTTTCCTTTCATAACTTTTGTGTTCTACTTATTATTCTTCATCAATTTTAATATTCTTCAAATAGCATTTGAAAATATAGAGGATCAGGTTTTGTTCATCATGAATTGATATGCTGATGTTGTGCTTTGTTTCCACTTTGTTTCCATTCATAGCCAATTACTTTTGCGCTAGTATATGTTGGAACAACTTTAAAGGATCTAGCTGATGTGACACATGGATGGAGTGAGATTTATACTACTCATTGGGTAAGTAGTGTTCACCTTTTACTTCCACTATAGGTCAATTATCAGCTTATCTCAAGGCTTGCATGTTGCAGAAATTCAAGTCCAATTTATAATGCTAATTTTTGTTATTAGTTGTTAAGGTTTTAAATCTCTAGTATGGTACCGTCCTAGTTTTTCCAATGGAATGGAACATGTTGTCATCCCCCCCTCCAAACATTTGGAACAAGAGGCATCTCAAGGTACACCAATTAGGATGTTGTGATGATGGTAGAATTGTTCCATCCTGATACTTAGGACGGTAATCTATCCAAACGTTCCACATGTCTCGCTAAGATCTAAAACCATGGTTGTTTTGGATCTCTGTATCTTCTGTTTTTATGAATTATAATATATATGGCCATCATTGTTCAAGCCCTTTTGCCATCAAATTTTGTGTCAGAAAACAGAGCACAACTCTATATATGGAAGGTTTTAAGAAAGGTTTGAGATGTTATGACTTGTTGCAAACTTTTAGAAATTAGTGCCCCATTCCTAGCCAAGACAAATTTAGGTACTGGAGGATTGTTCTATAAACACTAAGAGGCTAGTCAGCCAATATGGTGTAAAGCTATTCACCAAGGAGTTACTTGACAATTACCCTAGACTGGGAGAGTAGAAACAAATGGGAAGGTGGGATTACTTTTGGTGTAGGAAGTTGCTTCTTGACAATTCCCAAGAGTCAAGGAATTTTTTAGAGGTTGAAAATAACTGTTGTTGTAATGATATCATAACTTACATCAAGCATGTCCCCTTAGAATAGGATGCATCGAAGGACTCGTCCGGTAGTCAATGGACAATTTGATGTGGATCTAATTCAGAATGAAATATGCCATATTTCATTACGGTTCCTTTGCTTACCTTTCACTAGATAGTTCAATTACTGTAATTATTTTCATGACTTCAAGGAAGAATGCCAAAAGTTGGTTGAGGTGGATATTTGTGATAATTTATCCTACAACCATCTCCATCATGTAAATGTTGGTACCTTACATAGTAAAGATTAGTACTTAGATTTAACTCAGATCTGATTCCATTCTACGTTTTCATACACTACAATGGGTATAATCTTGCTAGAGCTAAATCCATCAGGTTTGTTGGTCAAGTGTTGCATGATTTTGGCCCAACCCATCACAAGCAAGGTGTGAGCCATGCCACGATCAGGTTTAGGCCAATCTAATCGTTACACAGAATGTCTAGTGTACAAATTATCTATGCTTCATGTGTCATTCAGTCTACTCAATAACATAAATCACCAATCTAAATCAAAATAAATTATTATATAGGAATTCTATGGTTGATAATTTTTATACGAACTGATTTAAAATAAAAGTTGTCAGATAAGCTGATTTGGACCCAATCACACAACATGTTCATTCATTTTTGGACCTCAATAAAGCCCATTGGCTGTGCTTTTTGGGTACGTATTAATTGGTTTAGGTTGACCTCACCTACTTGCACCACTCCAAATTTCTGATGTTGCATGTGTAATATTGTAAATGTTACATCTGGTGCAATTGAATACCATTAGCAGCTGGGAACCTAACACAGGTTTACAGTCATTTAACCGTACTTAAAACATAATATTTGTTGTAAATGGCATAATTGTACTAGAAAAAAAGCACATATACCTAACAGAATTAAGTGAATACCCAAAATTATAATCATTTTATTTTTATCTTTCCGTACATAACCAACATGTTTGAGTAAGCTATTGGGCATAAAATTTTGTAAGGGATATCACTTTCCCCTCTCTTGCATCTAATACCTCCTGATCCACCTTCCTCACAAGGAGCTTCACTTCTTGCACCATATGGATACCCTACCAAACCTTCAAATCCAGCAAGTAGAGGTTTCAGATCATTGCATCCACCACTTCCCTTCCATCCCCTTGCCCCACTCCATCATCCTCTAAAATTCACCACGCTATTTTAAATCTTGTGGCTCCATTTCCTTAACCACCACATCCATTTCCCTTTCTTGTCTTGATGAACAAACAGTTCCTGTCCACCACCACATCCTGCCATGCTCCAACTACCACTGGTGCTGTAAGTTCTATCACCCCTTGCGCATGGATCTTCTCAAAGTGCCATTATTGTTGGTTCTCCGGCCTTGTCATGGATCCCTAGGCAGTGCTAGCAGCTGGATTAGGCACCACCTCAGCCGGTGGTGGCAAGGTGTGCAATATCTTTGGCTAGTGGAAGGGCAATAAGGGCTTGGGGGTTTCATCGGCTATGTTCAACTTGTAAAGAAGCTTTCACATTAGCGGGCTCTCAATTGGCAAGGGAAGGATGAAGGGGCAATGGGATATCGTGACAAGTGAGAACCCATAGAGAGATATGGGAATGGACAGGTGAGAGGACACAAGAGCCATGCAAGGGCAAATGTGTCTTTTTTTAGAAGCAACTGGTTCTAATTAGAGATGACAATGGGGCTGGGCGAGTCCAGGGATCCCAATCCACAACCGTCTCTGTACCCCTACTAGAGAAAATAATCTTTGTTCCTATAAATGGAGATTTTTTTCATTCTCATCCCGGTTCCATGGGAAATTATAAATCCCTGTCCATCCCCATCACCCCCCCCCCAAAAAAAAACCAAAATGGCATTTGAATTTTTCGTAAAAAATATAGTTAAAATATAGTTAAAATTTTTTCTCACTAAATTTAAAAAAATTAGCATTCATCTTTTAAATATATAGTGATTATTCAAATAATTAAAATTTTAAATTAAATTAAAAACTAAATATCATCCAAATATAAGGTAATCATTCAAATAGAAGGTAATATAGTACTTAGGTACGGTGCCAATGGAGTAGGGTAGGGATGTACTTAATCTTGGCCCTACCGTGCCCCTATTGGCGGGAACAAAAATAATCCCCATCTCCCAGGGAGGGGGGGGGGGATAAAATAATCTCTATCCCCGTTCTTGCAAACGATAGTGAATCCTTACCCTAAATGGAGCGGAGTGGGGCGGGACCCCGCTTCACATATTGAAATTGTCATCTCTAATTCTAATAGCATTCCAATGAATAGTTAACTAGAAGGGCATTTGCACATTCACACAAAAAGAATATTTAAATAACATATGTGCGAAATATAAATTTAGATGTTCTAGTTAGAAAGAGTGATCTTTTAACAATTCATGGTAAGGATAAAGGTAGAGGTAGACCTAAACTAACATAAACAGAATAATTAAAGAAGATATAACTATTTGTAATTTGAATGTCGACTTAGTCCTGAATAGAGCAGAGTGGAGGAAGCATATTCATGTAGCCGACCCCATGTAGTCGGGAAAAGGCTTAGATGAGTTGAGTTGAGAGTATGTGCAAAATATAAATTTGCAGGGTTATACTTGCAACATCAAAAATTTGAAGGAATGCAACAATCCCTTAAGCTTCTCTTCGATCCATCATCATGGACCTCAATTATCTTTCTACCTTCCTGCTCTAGTTTCTAGTTATCTTAGTTAAGTTACACCAAATACTAGCTAAAGTCATTTAATTTTTTTTGACCCATATCTCACATTATTTAATCCAGTTTAAGGGACTTGATATTAGGAACTCATCAAACTAATGACATAGATGGAGTAAAGTTTGTTGTATATGTTATTTTCTTTGAAGGAATATTTTGAAACTAATTAGTAGCTTGATATTGAAAAAAAAATTATGATTGTTTAGGTTAAGAATACTATTTTAGGCATAAAGTGAATATCAAATACTATTTTTTGTTTTTAGCTAATTTAATAGGAGTCTACTGTACTGCTCCAAAAACTGTAATTATGACCATAACTATCAGTCCTTCCCTAACTATTAAGGCTTATAATTGGTGTTATTGCAAGCATTTTTGAAACATTAGATGGTGCCATATATAGCATATTGACAGGAAACCAATACCTACTACACCTCCCATGTTGAATGGCAGTCCCAAAAAATGTACCTTACTAGGATTGTATTGGTTGGGTGCCAATATTGCTAATGAAACTGCTAGAATGCTCTTCTTTCTGAACCTTCAGCCAAGATTCTAGCTCTGCTCCATACCAACGAGTCCTTGGACATTTGCTCACATGCCCATACCATCTTAATTGGTTTCGATTGATGAAAACAAACTAAGTTCAGCAGCCTCAGAACTTTAATGTACATGAACATGCCATCACTGAGTTCATCATTTTATATTGTAGTCCAAATTTGTTGGAGACCTCATTTTCATTTGGGCCTCTTTGGCATCACCATTGTTTTTATGTTCTCATTTCTCTACAAAATAGTGAAATACATGGATATTGATGCTTAAGATATCATTTGCATAAAACTTCTATTGTTGCTTGCTTCTATTTTTAGTTTTTTATTAGCTTTTGCTACCAACATCTCTAAAGAGTTTAACTGAAAAAAAATAAAAATAAAACAGAAGGGGTTTCATCATATATGTTGCTCAGTCTAGTTCATTTTTCTTCTTGAGTTTTTGAGAACACAAGAGAAAAGAAAATAAAAGCAATATAAAACAAGCCTTTTATATTTTAATCATTTTGTTTTCAATCTACTTTCATGTAAGCCTCAATTTTTAAGTATTTCTTTTGTAACTTCCATTGTGCATTTTTTGTTTTTCTTGTCCTCTTCCCATTAGCCAACGGTGAATGATCTACGAATGCTGTTGGGATCTTTAAAAACTATGGTACATCTTGATAAAACATTCTAATTTAATGTTACATTTAATTGTTAGAAAACCAGCAACCATAGTCAAGCTTGTCTTTTTCTATATACTTGTGGAAGCAAAATTTTGTAAGATTCAGTAATAATTATCTCCATCAAGTTATGATATGATTTCAGTGTGAAAAATGCCATTGCAGAGCTCAGTTATTGGACATTATATGTTGACATTTTCCTTGTTTTATATTGGATGCAGGTATTTATAATATCAGGGATTTTAATATCAGGTGAGCCTTATTTCATGTGCAACTCTAATTCTTTCACCATGTTATTATGTATCTTTATTGTTTCAAATAAAAATCAGAAAAAAGAACCATTAGAAGCTTACTAAGATTTGAGAAGAGATGCAGCAGCATACCATGCTCGCAAGTCCTTGCAATATTATGCTTTCTGGCCATAAGAACTGTGCCATGCTTGAGGCTAAAGCATAGGATTTCCACGTTATAATCTTAATGCTAAAATTTAGAAAACTTATTTGAATGCTTGGTTTTGAATTTTAGTGATTGATATGATATTACAATCTGTAATTCAACACATCCTAGTCATTTCTTCAGCAGCTATAGTCATTATTATAGAGAACAAGCTTGAGTTTGGATATGACAATTCTCCATCTCTAACATTAATCACAATAGCATGCCTCTTTCATTCTATTAAATAGCATTATATGCATGCACTCATAATACTCTAATTCTACAAACTACTGAAGAAATTTTGCACCAGCTTTATTGATCATTACTATCATATCTTCATTTGTCTACTAACATTATTGAAGTCTCAAGGGAATCCTTACTGTCAGTGCTGCATGCCAACTTCGGTAAAATATTGTTATAGTTGTTACACTCATGCTGTGACTGGGATCAAATGTTATTTAAAAAAAAAAAGACTTCTTGCAAAAATCTCAGTCCTGATTATTTATTGATTACATTTTTGAATTGTGGCATTATTAGCTGAGACATTCTTATCATTTCTGTGGTTCTGGTGCAGCTATCCTTATGGTATTGGTCACAAAGGTAGCGAAGTCATCTTTAGAGAAGGCACTGGCCGAGAATGAAGAGGTGGAGCGCATCTTGGTCACACCTCAACTTCCCATCGTGTCCAGTCCCACCCCAGACCTCTTTCAACCTCTTGTAATCAAGATCGACCCTTCTACTGATGAACACAATAGTTAGATACCTTATTTCTATGTAAATTCTTCTCCTAAGAATTTCTTCGGCATGTTGCAAGCTAGTGCCATCATTAGTTCTTAAGGAACCATCATGCATTTGAGGTGGCAGTATGCTTGCTGGTTCTGGTCTCATTCTTGTATGATGTAGGGTTTTCTTTCTTTTTTTTAACCCTTATACCATATATTCATACAAAGGTACTCTGGTATCTGAAAGCAATGATATAGGCAAGACTTTAAACCGGGTGGGGGTGATATTTTAGTTTTTTAACGGAATGAGACATCTTGCATTCCATTCTGTCTCAATTTGCTTACTTCAAACTTTTTTTTAAATATATTTATAAAATTTTAATATTTTATTTAATTTATATATTTATTTAAATTTTAAAAGTTATATTTTTATGATAAATTAATTTGAGTTAAAATTAAAATTATAAAATATTTTGGTTGAGATGATTTTTTTGAACGATGTCTCAATTGTCTTGATTTTGGTTTCATCAACTTAAAATCATTGGTAAGGTGCATGCTTATCCTTTTTTTTTTTTTTTTCGTTAGACAAAAGGTCTTTACATATGTAGTTGAAAAATGTAATTCAAATATGTAGTTGAAAAATCATTACTACTACTCTATGATTTTCAGTCTGAATTATTTATTGTGCATATTTTGCACTGGAGGAAAAAAATATCAAAATCTAAAAATCATTGTAATTCAAATAATTTATAAAAATTATAACTTTAAACCAAATAGATTGAAGGAAGATATAGCTTTATTATATATTCAATCTCAATTGTTTGAAATTAAGGCTTTATTATTTTATTATTGTTGTGGTAACATATGGCTTTGTTGTTTTTGTTATTGTTATAGTATAATGTGCAATATAAAAGAGTATTGGTTATATTTTCATTTTTATAAAAATATTTTTTTTTGAAAAAGTAAACATCAAAATGGTTGAAAAATAAAAATAATTTGCAAAATTTACTATTTTCTATTAAAATAAAAAATAAAAAAGGCAAAAACTTAAAAAAAGAGTGAATGACAAACCCTTTAATTTTTTTTGGCCAATCCTTTTATAAGAAAAATAAACAATAGAAAATAATTTTTGTACATACTAAACGCATTTTTAAAAAAATCAAAAAATAGAAAATAAAAAATGTTATGGGAAAAAACAAATTGCAGCCTTGGTCTCGGACTCCTCTTCGTCCAGGACAGGTTTAGTGAAGAACAACATCACAGGTTCTTGATACCTGAACCGTGCTAAACATGCATGGGAGGGTCCATCTTGAAATCTATGCTGTTCAAATAGTGGAAATAAACACAGCTTGGGAAGGGACTGTGGCTGCCATTGCTTATTGCTTGAAGATGACTTGATCAACATTTTCCATTGTGTGTGAGATTCTCATGTTGAGAACAAATTCTAGAATTTTTATGTTCTGCAATCCAACTTAAGAAAACATTCGCAATTGTAAAGGCCACACGCTGCCAGATCTTCCTTCAAGGTTCCTGGATTAGATTCTAGATCACTGGAAAAAGATCATATTAATGCTAATGTTAATGGTCAAATAGTGGAATATGATACGTTTCTAACCTTAATGTACAATTAAGGTTCCGGATATTCCTATTCATCTGAAGTAAGGGTCTAGTACCCAATTAAAGACCCCAACTACAAGGATGAAATTGAATGACCATGAGAGCTGAGTCATGAACATAAATATGCAATCATTCATTCTGCTCAGGGAATTCTATCAATTTTGTAGGAAAATCAGATCTCAGGCAGCATTTTATGATGAGCCATGGACATAGTTGAGCTTCAGTGCTTTACTGAACCGCACCTAAATGCTCTAGATTTTCTAGCCACGTAAATGCTTAAGATTCTGGACATCACCCCTGCCAACAAAATATACCAAACATCTCCAAACTTCCCAATTAAGAAAATGTTATATGAATCACAGATCTGATCCTGGCATGGATTTCTCAAGTAAAATTCAGACAACAGCTAGTCCATAAAACCTGTTAACATGCAAAACTCAAGCATCATTGGCTTCAAAGATGTACCTTCAGCCGCTGCGAAGAAGGGCATAGGCTAGAGCCATGGGCATGATTGTCAACCCCTTGTTCGCAAACAACTTGTTTGCAGAATTCATGTTTGACATCATCAGTTGCCCAGCATTTCTTCGAGAGGCTCCCCACGCATCTGCTGATGGAGCAAGTAGTGTCCATGCCCCTGCATGACCACAATATTTCAATTCAGATATCAGATTGAAGAAAGAATAGAGATTGATATCTTTTGTCATCTCCATGGACCTTCTCTAGCTAACAGATGAGATAGGGTAAAAATTTTCGAGTAATATCAGATTGGTAATGCCAGATCAATAAGAGCAACTATTACATTGCCTCATTTGACTATCCTCACATTGCCAGCATGCAGCTTATTCAGATAGCCTTAAAAATAGAATATCTTATTCATGCAGCTTGACCATTAGCACATGACCATATCCATATATTACTTCACCATACAAGCAAGATAAATGGCAAGTATAGAGGAAGTTAACTCTGACTTTTAATGAACATAGTGTGAGCCCCTGCTCCCTCCGTAGATCCTCACCATGTGAGGATCCGCCATTGTTGACGGAGGAAGGGGGTAAATGGCAAGTATAGAGGAAGTTAACTCTGACTTTTAATGAACATAGTGTGAGCCCCTGCTCCCTCCGTAGATCCTCACCATGTGAGATCCGCCATTGTTGACGGAGGAAGGGGGGCGCCGCCATTGTTGACGGCTGCGCAAGGGGCGCCGCAGCCAGTCAAGGAAAGGGGGCACCGACGCGCCCCCTTCACACGGGTACAGGGGAGGGGATAACCCTCCCCTCGCCACTATATAAGAAGGGGGAGGAGCACCCCTCCTTCGCCATTCTCCTCCCCCCATGCCGGCGAAGGTAAGAGAGAGAGAGATAGAGAGAATGTAAGAGAAACAAAGAGAGAAAGGAGAGGGAATCACGCCGGTTCGCCGGCCTGGGCGGCGATCAGGGGACCTCACCGACGGTGGGCGACCGTCCGGTGAGGATCCGGCCGGCCGTGGTGGCCGGCCATGCCACCGGCACGATGCCAAGCCGCGGACGGACGAGAGAGAGGAAGAGAGAAATTGAGGGAGAAAGAGGGAGAGGGAGGCGACCGCGGTGGCGGCGGCTTCGGCCCGGTCGCCAGCGGCCGGACCGCCCAGGAATTGGCCAGCGGCGGCCCTGGCTGCCGCATGGCTCCCACCCTTGTTCGGGTGAGATAGGGGAGGCGCGTGGAGAAGAAAGAGACGTGGGCCGGCTGGGCCATCCCACGTTGGGCCTTATTGGGCTGATTCTGAGCCATCTTTGGGTCACGTTTTGGGCCCCGTATTGGGCCGAGAATGGAGAAATAAAAATATGACCCAATTCGGCGTTGATTCTAGTTTCTCAGGATATTTTTATTTCCCCATTTGGGCTTATATATTGGGAGATATTCGAACCCAAAGTTGGGCCCAGGATTAGACTAGGTAAACCTTAGGGGATGCTTCATTGTTCCAATTTTTGAGATTTAATTGTGGAAATTAATGCTGTAGGTAACCAGATGTCCACATAGCTGATTTACAGTTTGGAATTAGCATACTGAGGTAAGTAAGCCATTTATTATAATTTTTATAATTTATTAGAATATAAAAATTATGTATTTAAATGCTATATTGAGATATATTGCATTATTTGAAAAAATAAGATAAAATTAAATTTTGTTATACAATTGGGTATCTGTTATAATTATATGTGATTAGTAATATTTTGCAAAGTAATGGATTATAAATGTGCAAAAATTGAATGATGTGATTATTTTAGCTTTGCAAAATATACTGGTATTATTGATGTATTTTTATGCTATGAATGTACAAACCACTGTATATGTGATATGAGGAGCTTATGCTCATGATGATGCATGATGTGCTACATGCAAATATGATGATGATATGTGTCGCTGCGGTTCTCATATGATGTGAAATGATGTGAAATGCCAAGTGTACGGGACCACCTCTATAGGGGGAGATATGTAGAGGACACACATCTAGAGGATGTGATGTGATTGATATATGGCATAACACACACATATCTAGAGGATGTGTTGTGATTGATTATGATATTGGCATAACGCTGGTACCAGGCCCTTCCTCTTAGGGGACATTAAGAGTGATACACCATATAGGTATTGTAGGGCCGTGGACATATAAGAAAATAATAATATGAATACAGTGGATTTGTTTACATTGCATATTTTAGCATTTATTGTATAATTAAGCTTCCAAAATTATTTGAGTTGATGACATACATGTTTTGATAACATGATGAATGTATTTGAAATTGGAAGTTTTATACATGAAAACGTAGATTGATAATATCTTGACGAAATGATTATATAATAGTAGGCTTACTTATTGAGTGTAAGCTCATATAAATCTTACAATATTTTTCAGAGCCACAGGACTGAAGAATGGGATTTGGGTAGTTGGAGCTTCTATCAGAGGAAATTAAGATCCAATATTTTGTTGTAACCCCATTGATTTATGTATGATGGGCATATAGCCAAATACTCATAATTATGGCTTGTACTAAAATATTTGACTCTGAATGACATAGTGGTATTATCCTTTCTCGAATAAATTGGATTATATTTGAGGACGCCTTGCATGCTATGCATGCGGCGGGTTGCCACCCCTGGATCCCACATTGGGTCTGGGGCGTGACAGCTTTTGTGGTATCAGAGCCTAGGTTTGACCTTAGGGACAAACATAAGATGACACTAGGCAAAATAGTAGGATGACACTGGGAGGGCAATAACTCTAGGAAGATTTTTTTAAATAGATATGTTTTGAAAACTTAGGGGTTTGTAAAGATATTGATTGGAACCAAACTTGGCAGGGAATAGTCATGCCTCGTCACACCAGAAGTATGCGACAAGTTGGAGGTTCCCAGGCTGGTGACTCTGGCTAGCAGGGAGGTTAGCAAACTTCTGGAGGCTCTGGTTCCATTAATGTGGCTGGCAATGGCCAGCAACAGCGCCAGACTGAGATACTTCAGGCCCTTGTGGAAATGGTGCAGGCTATGTAGCAGCAGATCCAACAAGTGGTGCCTGCTCAGCCCGTCCCTCCTACTCGCAAAACCTGTGAGTCGAACCTGAACCACCGGTCCAGCCCATTCCGCCACAACCCTGGCGAGGAGGAGGTTGGAGCTTTGCTGAGTTTAAGAGCTTAGCCCCTGCTCCCTTCTCTGGATCCACCAACCCCGCTGATGCTGAGGGATGAATGAGGGAGATGGAGAAGGCCTTCATGGCCCATGGTAGCCAGGAGGAGGAGCGGATTAGATTTGCCACCTACCTCCTTCAAGGGGAGGCATATGATTGGTGGTTGCATATGGAGCAGCGATTGGGTGGACAGGCTGTTTCCTGGAGGGAGTTCAAGGAGGCATTTTTCAACAAATACTTTCCCAGTAGTGTACAAAGACAGATGGAGTCTGAGTTTCTGGAGCTGGAACAGAAGAACCTCTCTGTGGCCTAGTACAAAGCCGAGTTCACTAGGCTAGCCCGGTTTGCTCCGGAGATAGTGACCACTGAGAGAGCCAAGATTACCAGGTTCACTGAAGGACTGCGACCCAAAATGAGGCAAACAGTTAATGCATTTGAACTCTCCACATATAATACCGTGGTGAGTAAAGCCCTGGTGATCGAAAGAGACATGAATAGGAATCAGAAGGAGTGGGAGCTAAAGAGGAAGAGGAAGGGGTCTCCTTCGGGCCAGTCTTCGGGGCAGGCCAAGAAGAAAGATACATATCAGCCCCCTCAGGACCAAAGGTAAGGAGACCCGTTGCCCTCACTGTCGGAACTTCCATCCGGGCAAGCAATGCCGTGGACCGAGAGGTGCCTGCTTCATATGTGGAAAGTGGATCACAAGATGGCCACTTGTCCCCTTCGGAGAGATCAGCTGCCTTCTCCAAATCTTGGGATAAACCAGCCGCAGCAGCCGAGGACCCAGGGAAGGGTCTTCACCCTCACCCAACAGGATGCTGCCACTTCTAACTCCGTTGTGGCAGGTATACCTGTTATCTAAGTACCCCTTTAAGATTATTTTGTTCATATGCGATATAATGCATTGATCATGAAGGATAAATAGGATCAGCTATATAACATCTAAGACAAACTAAACTTTGTGATCAGGGACAATTAAAGTAGGCAACACTTATGCTCAAACTTTAGTAGATCCGGATGCCACGCATTCATTTATATCTGATGCTTATCTTGCCAATAATGCATCGTTGACACCCGTTCCCCTAGAACAAGAGTTGCTCATTGCATTCCCAAATGGAGATGTTATGAGGGTGGAGTCTGTATGCAGATCCAGCCAGATCAACATGGGCGACAAGAGGCTAGAGGCTGATCTAATCGTCCTTCCACTAAAGTCCTTTGATGTTATTCTTGGGATGGACTGGTTGGCCTTCTATCATGCTTCGGTAGACTGTTTCAGGAAAATGGTGATCTTCAAAATCCCTAATCAGCCTGAATTCAGTTTTACTGGAAGCCAGGAACACTTGGCCTCAGTGTTTGTATCAGCACTGCAGGCTGCCAAATATTTGAAGAAAGGTGGCCAAGGGTTTCTTGCTGTGGTCAAGGACCTTCAGCAGGAAGAGGTGAAGTTGGAGGATATTCCAGTGGCTATGGAGTTTCCTGACGTATTGTCTCTAGACTGGGAAGTGGAGTTCACCATTGATTTGGTCCCTCGCACTGGGCCTATATCCAAGGCCCCTTATCGTATGGCCCCAGTTGAACTAAAAGAGTTGAGGAGCCAATTGCAGGAGCTCCTAGACCGGGGATTTATTAGACCGAGTGTCTCTCCTTGGGGTGCTCCAGTATTATTTGTCAAAAAGAAAGATGGGAGTCTTCCCTTATCGTATGGCCCTAGCTGAACTAAAAGAGTTGAAGAGCCAATTGCAGGAGCTCCTAGACTGGGGATTTATCAGACCGAGTGTCTCTCCTTGGGGTGCTCCAGTATTATTTGTCAAAAAGAAAGATGGGAGTCTTTGGCTCTGCATTAATTACCGAGAAATCAATAAGGTAACAGTGTGGAACAAGTATCCCTTGCCGAGGATCGATGATCTATTTGATCAACTCCAAGGAGCTCGGGTATTCTCGAAGATTAACCTTTGGTCAGGATACCATCAACTCAAGGTCAAGGCTGGAGATGTGCCTAAGACAACATTCA
Organism: Calamus simplicifolius; assembly: GCA_900491605.1. Classification (NCBI taxonomy): domain Eukaryota; kingdom Viridiplantae; phylum Streptophyta; class Magnoliopsida; order Arecales; family Arecaceae; genus Calamus; species Calamus simplicifolius. The sequence goes on along the minus strand of UESW01004240.1, from coordinate 447,062 downwards.
GGACTAGGTATGGCCACTACGAGTTCTTGGTGATGCCGTTCGGATTAACTAATGCTCCGGCAGCATTCATGGACTTGATGAACAAATCTTTAAGCCATACTTGGACCAGTTTGTGGTGGTGTTCATTGATGACATCCTGGTGTATTCTAAAAGCCAGAAGGAGCATATGGACCACCTGAAGATTTTTCTGCAAACTCTTCAGGAGAAAAAGCTTTATGCCAAGTTGCAGAAGTGTGACTTCTGGTTGAGCCAAGTATCATTCTTGGGTCACGTAATATCTAAAAATGGCATAACTGTGGACCCAAAGAAGATTGAGGCAGTTGTAAATTGGAGTCGACCTTCCAATGTATCTAAAGTCAGAAGCTTCGTAGGGCTAGCTGGATACTATCGCAGATTCATGGAGGGCTTTTCTCGCATTGCTCTACCCCTGACTCGCTTGACCCAAAAGCAAGCAAAGTTTGATTGGACCGAAGAGTGTGAGAGAAGTTTCCAGAAGCTGAAACAACGCCTAGTGTCAGCCCCCGTCCTTACCCTTCCGTTAGGATCTGGAGGATTCACCCTATACACATATGCTTCTCGGAAGGGATTAGGATGTGTTCTGATGCAAAATGAGAAGGTGATAGCTTATGCTTCCAGACAGCTAAAGCCATACGAGCAAAATTATCCTACTCATGACCTGGAGTTGGCTGCTGTGATGTTTGTCTTAAAGATCTAGCGGCATTATCTATATGGAGAAGCATGTGATGTGTACACAGACCACAAAAGTCTGAAGTACATCTTCACTCAGAAGAGTTAAACTTGAGGCAAAGGAGGTGGATGGAGCTACTAAAAGATTATGACCTGAACCTACACTATCATCCAGGGAAGGCCAATGTGGTAGCTGATGCCTTGAGTAGGAAGTCCTCCTCAGAGTTAGCTTCTATGATCACCTCTCAGCCTCACATCCAGAGGGATCTTGAGAAGCTGGAGGTTGGATTGCGAGTACAACGGTCCGATGGGCTTGTAGCAGCACTTGTACTCTAACCAACTCTGTTAGACAGGATCAAGTCCTCCCAGAAAGAAGACTTGGACCTGCAAAGGATTAAAGAAGCTGTGAAGTCAGGGTTCAAAATGAATTTACTATAATGGAGGATGGATCCCTAAGATTTGATGGCAGGCTCTGTGTGCCAAATATGGTGGAACTAAAAGCAGAGATTCTGAAGGAGGCCCACTATTCTCCTTACACAGTGCATCCAGGAGGTACCAAGATGTACAAAGACCTAAAAGAAAACTTTTGGTGAAAAGGAATGAAGAGCGAGATTGCTCAGTATGTAGCCAAATGTTTGGTATGTCAGCAAGTGAAGGCTGAGCATCAAAGGCCTGCGGGACCCCTTCAATCTCTGATGATTCCACAATGGAAATAGGAGAAGATCACTATGGACTTCATGACTGGTCTACCTAAGACCCCTAGGAGCAAAGATGCGGTATGGGTCATTGTGGATATATTGACGAAGTCAGCCCATTTTCTGCCATTTAGAGTTGGGATCTTCAGTGAGAGATTGGCCAACATGTATATTGAGCAAATTGTGAGGTGATGTGTGTCATAGCGCAACGATTAAAACACCTTAATTTCACTATTAGAATAGCGAGAGTAAGGGATCGATTCCACAGGGACTTTAGCGATTATCTTGAAATAAATTTATAAATTTAACTAAATAGATAACTAAATAGATAATTAGTAGTGCAAAATAATAAGATATGGTTTATCTTATTAGAGCACGGCTCGTACCCGTAGATCACGGCCCGTCCCTTTTAAGAATAAATCAGTCTAAATTATTTTCACTTAAATAGAATTTAATAACAATTAAATATGCATAAAACTTTATTTCAATAACATCCAAGAGTGCATATTAAAATCTAAAATAAAAGAGTTTTAATTTCTGATAGCAATAAGAGAGCAACAAATTCTTCATAAATCAAATCAAAGACCAGATGAAACGGACTGAAGACAGGTTGAACCGGGTTGAAGACATGAACGGGCCACGAACAGAGCATCCACGAAATCCACGGACTCCTCTCCCTCCTCTGCATGCGCCTCCCGAGTCCACGAACAGAACATAGTCTCCAAACAGATCCTCCAACGCCCACGGACAGATGCTTCACGGATGCAGCGCCTTCTTCAATGGAATAGAGCCTTTCTCAATCACCGGAACAGAGCCTCCTTCAAGCCACAGAACAGAGCAGCACGCACAGAGCTTTCTCCTTCCTGCGGACTCCAATCCACGGCACGATCGTCTCCTGCTTCAAACGAAGCTTCTCCCAAACCACGGATCCCTCTGCTGCTATTTATAGAAGCCCAGACGCAATGAACGCAGCCCGGACGCTGCCAAAATAGAGGACGCGGACGGATCGGAGAAAATCCCAGATAAATCATGAATAAAATTTAAATTCCTTCAAGATGAATTTAATTCATTCAATTTGATAACTTCCTATCCAATTTATTCCTTAATTGGTAGGAAATGGTTAGAATTTGAATCGAAAAGAATCGGCTGAGAGAAAACAGAAATCTGCTTAGAAGACGATGAAGTCGGCACTTGGTTTGCCGACTTCGCTTTAAAATGCGTGCTGAAACGGATAAATCAATGAAAAATTAATTTCGGGCTCATCTTAAATCCGATTTGAGTGCCGTTTGCGTCATTAAATTCCTAAAATCGAGCTGTTTAAGTTGATAAGATTTTTTTCAAAAATATTATATAAAATATTAAAATATTAAATAATAATAGGTACGTTAAATTATTAAAAAATAGGTTTAATATTAATTATTTATGTGTTTATCACTCCCCCAACTTGAATCTTACTCATCCTCGAGCAAATAAGAAATTTAGAAATATGTACCAAGCTAGTCCAAGAATTGATAGTTATCTTATAGTTCTTTTTTTTAAAAAAAAAATTCTGGTTAGATCATAAGGGAGGTACTTCATTGGATTATTAAGTTTATCCAATTAGTGATAAAGTGTAGTCCATAAGAATTTATAGAAGTCTTCCTTTACCAACTTTCCACTTCTTTAATTAAGTCTTCTAACTTAATTTAGGTTGGGTGTAATGTCTTTTGTAATTTGGTTCCCTTGTGTAAAGTCAGTGCAATGTCCTAACCCCTTGCTTTCTAATTAACCTTTGTAGCGATCTTTAGGCCAATGGCTCCAAACCAATTGGTTTTAGGGCATTAGGTGTAAAACACCCTCGGACTTACTTACTCGAGTCAAAAAGGCTTAGGTAAGACGGACTCTACTTAGGTTCTTTTACATTCCCACCTTTTTATGCCAACAACATCACTTTCTTAGGTGACGGGGCCCGGTTACTCAGTGAAAAATGCTAAGAACCTAATCTATTAACTTTAAGAGA
>UESW01004240.1:425311-439702 GCA_900491605.1 Calamus simplicifolius | reverse complement strand
AAATTATTCTAAAAATTTTTCTGGGCTAAACCCTACCTTTTATTAGGTTTTCTTAATAATTTATTCCTCAGTATCTTAAAAATAATCTAACCATTAATTCATTAATAGCCTGCTTGATTAACTTCAAATCGAGACAGAATTTGGTACACACATCTGACTATAGTTTTACTCTAGGATTTACTTATTCTTTTTCCTCCCCCCCAACTTAATTTCCATTGTCCCTAATGGAAGAAAAATTAATTTCAAGGAAAGATACTACCTGGTAGAGTATTTGAAGGTTGGATGTTTCATTGTTGCCATCTTCTTTCAATCTGCTTCTGTTGCTCTTCTCTGGTCATACTAAAAGAACATACTAAAAGAACAGAAAGTTAAAAATAACTAATAAACTGGGTTGCCTCCCAAGAGCGCTAAGTTTAAAGTCTTCAGCCAGACTGTGCTACTTATTATGATAATGTTGGGTTCACAAGATAATTAATTCAACAATTTCTCCATCATTAATTTCTTCTATATATGGTTTCAAACGTTGGCCATTTACTTTGAATGTATTTCCTTGCTTGGGGTCTTTAAGCTCTACAGCTCCATGGGGAAATACTTGAGTTACTATAAAAGGTCCATTCCATCATGAACGAAGTTTTCTAGGGAAAAGATGTAATCTTGAATTGTAAAGCCATACTTTTTGATTTGGTTCAAAAGTTTTTCTACTAATAAATTTGTCATGATATGCTTTGGTTCATTCTTTATAAATTTTTGAGCTTTCATATGCCTCATTTCGTAGCTCTTCTAACTCATTCAATTGGAGTTTCCTATTGAGACCTGCATTTTTCATATCATAATTAAATTGCTTGATAGCCCAAAATGAATGGTGTTCTAATTCTACAGGTAAATGACAGGCTTTTCCAAATACGAGCCTGTAAGGAGACATTCCTATGGGAGTTTTAAATGCAGTACGATAAGCCCATAATGCATCATCCAAACGTTCTGACCAATCTTTCCTATCGGGTCTCACCGTTTTCTTAAGGATATGTTTAATTTCTCTATTTGATATTTCAACTTGGCCACTAGTTTGGGGATGATAAGGTGTAGCTAGCTTATGAGTAATTCCATATTTGTTCATTAATCCTTCGAAGTATCTATTCGTGAAATGTGTACCTCCATCACTAATTATAGCCCTTGGGCATCCAAAACGGCTAAGGATATTATGCTGAATAAACTTGATTACAACTTTATGGTCATTGGTTCGAGTTGCCTTGGCTTCAATCCATTTTGACACATAATTAACTGCCACTAGAATGTATTCAAATCCAAAAGAGGAAGGATATGGGCCCATAAAATCAATACCCCATACATCAAAAATTTCTACAACCAAGAGAGGGTTTAGGGGCATCATGTCTTTTCGAGATATATTTCCTGTTTGTTGACATTGGAGACAATTACGGCTAAATTCATGTGCATCTTTAAAAAGAGTTGGCCAATAAAACCCACTTTGCAGTACCTTTGCTGCAGTTTTCTTTCCACTAAAATGTCCCCCACAGGCAAGAGAATGGCAGAAGTTAAGTATACTTTTGAATTCACTTTCGGGAACACATCGCCTAATCACCTGATCTGAACAATACTTAAATAATTCAGGGTCTTCCCAAAAGTAATATTTGACTTGTGAAAAAAATCTATCTTTTTCTTGTTTTGTCCAGTAGGAAGGTACCTTTTCTGTTGCCAAATAATTCACAATGTGGGCAAACCAGGGAAGACTGCTATAAAAAATTGAGAATAGTTGCTCATCAGGGAACCTATCTCTGATTATTTCTTTATTGTATTCCACTGAGATCCTAGAGATATGATCTGCTACCATATTTTCAGAACCTTTCTTATCTAAGATTTCTAGATCAAATTCTTGTAGTAAAAGGATCCATCTAATCAGTCTGGGTTTTGTATCCTTTTTTGATATAAGATGCCTCAACGCTGCATGATCTGAATAAACTAAAACCTTAGACCCTAACAAATATGATCTAAACTTTTCTAGGGCAAACACAACTGCTAGTAATTCTTTTTCAGTGGTAGTATAGTTCATTTGTGCATCTGAAAGAGTTTTGCTAGTATAATAAATTACATGGGGTTCTCGATTGAGTTTCTATCCTAGAACTACCCCTACAGCATAATCAGAAGCATCACACATGATTTTGAAAGGTATGGTCCAATCTAGGGGCTTGATAATTGGTGCAGTGGTCAAAGCAGTTCGAAGGATGTTATAGGCTGTTAGACAATCTTTATCAAAATTAAAAGAACTATCCTTGGTCAACAGATTACACAATGGTCAAGAAATTTTACTGAAATCTTTGATGAAGCATCTATAAAAACCAGCATGACCAAGGAAAGATCGTACTTGTTTAACTGAGGTTGGGGGTGGTAGTTTTGAGATCAATTAAACCTTGGCTTTATCAACCTCAATACCTCGCTCTGAAACAATGTGTCCGAGCACAATTCCCTCACGAACCATAAAATGGCTCTTCTCCCAACTTAGGACTAAATTCATTTCCATACATCGTTTCAGTACCTTAGTCAAGTTCTCGAGGCAGCTATCAAATGATGCACCAAAGACTGAAAAATCATCCATAAATACTTCCAAAAATTGACCAATCATGTCAGAAAATATGGCCAACATACATCGTTGAAACGTGGCTGGTGCATTACAAAGACCAAACAGCATGCGTCTAAAGGCAAATGTTCCAAAGGGACAAGTGAAGGTGGTCTTTTCTTGATCTGCAGGAAATACTGGGACTTGATTGTATCCTGAATATCCATCTAAGAAACAAAAGAAACTTTGTCCCGCTAGCCGTTCTAGAATTTGATCGATAAAAGGCAAAGGAAAGTGGTCTTTCCTAGTCACGTCATTCAACTTTCGATAATCTATACACACTCTCCAACTAGTTGATGTCTGAGTAGGAATTGATTCGCCCTTTTCATTTTTAATCATGGTAATACCCAATTTTTTAGGTACTACTTGGATTGGACTGACCCATTGGCTATCTGAAATTGGATAAATGATACCAGCATCAAGCCATTTTACTACTTCTTTCTTAACAACATCCCTCATGTTTGGATTTAGCCTTCGTTGCATGTCTCTATGTGGTTTGGCTTCAATTTCACTATGAATATGATGCATGCAAACGGAAGGGTCAATTCCCTTAAGATCAGCTATTGTCCATCCAATTGCCTCTTTATGTTCTTTGAGTACATCTACCAATTTATCTTCTTGCTCAGAGGTTAGGGTAGATGCAATGATTACTGGAAGGGTATCATTGGGTCCAAGGAATGAATATTTTAAGTCATCTTGAAGAGATTTCAACTCTAGTTGGGGTGGTTCTTCCAAGGATGGTATTAAAGGACTTGGTTTAGTTGGAAGTGGTTCATATTTTATAGTCCAAGGAGGGATGGTGTCAAACTTAGGTGGTTCTAATAACATGTTTATCTCTTTGGTATACTCATCAATATCAAAGTCATCTATTCTAAAATGTGTAAGACATGTTTGTAAAGGATCAGAATCAATCAAACTTTGGAATTTCTTATCTACTACTTCCTGTATCATGTTTACTTCATTTAAATCATACACAGGTGGTCCTTGGGAAGCATTAAAAATATTTAATCTCATCTTCTTGTTTCCAAAAGATACATCCATCACACCTGTTCTACAATTTATACATGCATTAGCGGTAGCTAGAAAAGGTCGTCCAAGGATGATGGGAATTTGGTTAGGATTACCGCTAGATTCCATATCCAATACAAGGAAGTGATAGGAAAATAGAATTCATCCACCTTTACTAATACATCTTCCAATATTCCATGAGGTTTTTGACTGATCTATCTGCAAATTGTAGTGTTACTGTAGTGGGTTTTAATTCTCCAAATCCAAATAACTCATACACTGAACTTGGGAGAAGGTTTACACTCGCACCCAAATCTAATAATGCTTTCTTGATTGTGAAGTTTCCTATGACACATGATATAATCGGGGTACCAGGATCTTTTAGTTTGGGTGGGGTTATTTGCTGAACAACTGAGCTGACTTGCTCAGTCAAATGTATCTTTTTTGGTATTTGTGTCTTGGCTTTCATTTCTGTGTGCATAGACCCTTCAAAAATTTGGTATAAGCCGAACTTGCTTGATAGCATCGAGAAGAGGTAAGTTTATTTGGACTTGCTTAAATAACTCAATCATCTCATTCATCTTTATATTCTTCTTATCTGAAGGCAAAGGAGATTCTAAAGCACTAGGGAATGGGGCTTTAGGTATGATTGCTTGATCATTGAATTCCTTTTCTTCTTCATTTCTTCTCTTTTTTGGTTTAGCCACTTCTAATTTCTGGGTTGGTTCAGGTGGGTTCAATATTTTTCCACTTCTGAGAGACATGACTGATTTAGCATGTTCTGGAAATTTGTCAGGACTATTGGAACCTTCAGCCATGAATTGTCCTTTCGGGTTATCGATAGGCTGACTAGGTAACTTACCCTCCTCCCTTCTACTGAATGCTGTGGCTAATTGACCTATATGAGTTTTTAGTTTTGCAATAGATTGTGTGTGGGAGTGAAGGATTTGAGTATTCATTTCTAGCCCTTTTAATGCTTGTAATACTTTGTCTTCAAAAGTATGCTGATTATTCGATGGAGGTTGTGGGATGTTTGGATATTGTGAATATGGCATGTTTCTAAAATTAGTTTCTTGATAACTAGGTCTGATCAATGAATTGGCTACAGGTTGAGGTTTCCAAGAAAAATTTGGGTGATTTCACCAGCCAGGATTGTAAGTATTTGCAAATGGATCATTTCATGTTCTAGGAGCTAATCGGGTTTGGGCTTGGTGGGCTTGCTCTTGAACAAGTTTAGGAAATTGGTATGCAGCTGGACATTCACCTATAGAATGGGTTGGACTCGAACAAATTATGCAGACCTCATGTAATTGAGTAGATGGGAAAGAGATGTTTCCAACTTGTAGAATCTGATCAAGTTTATGGGATAATTTATCTACCTTAGTATAGATATCTGTAGAATGACCTATTTCATATATTCCACCTCTTTTAGGTCCTATGGGAGGGTCTCGACGAGCAACTGACATATGATGTAATGAATTCTCACTCAATGTCTCAAATAGTTGCCAAGCTTTATGTTCATTTTTTAACATAAATGTCCCACCACATGAAGCATCAACCATCTGCCTATGCTTTTCTGATAATCCATCATAAAAGCACTGAACCAATTGCCATTTGGGTATAGCATGATGTGGACATTTTCTAATCAGTTCTTTGAATCTCTCCCATGTCTCATGAAACATTTCTCCATCTGTCTGGGAAAAACTTGTTATTGCTTTTCTAATTTGATTCGTTTTTCCTATAGGAAAATATTTCTTAAGAAATCCTCTCTGAAGATGATCCCAAGTTGAAATTGTGACAGTGTCTAATGAATTTAACCAATATTTGGCTTTATCTTTTAGGAAAAAGGGAATAGCTTAAGCCTAAGTGCATCATCGGAGAAATTTTGAATCTTGATGGTTAAGCAAATTTCTAAGAATTCATCTAAGTGTTTGTAGGGATCCTCATTTGTAAGTCCATAGAAAGATGGTAACATTTGGATTACACTTGACTTAATTTCATATTGGACAGCCTCTACTGGAGGCACTTGAATGCAGGGAGAGTAGGTATACCTTGAAGGAGTGAAATACTCTTTTAACTGTCGTGGTTGATTATTTTCGTTATTAGGATCCATAATTCTGAGTTTGTTTTCTCTAATAGTTCTTTCTATCTCAGGATCTAAGGGTATAAGGTTGGGTTGCAACGATCGGCGACCAAGCATACACCCTAACAATGACTCTAAAGCAAACAGTAATTCAGTTTTATTATTATTATTATTATTATTTTAATAGAAGAAAAAGAGGAAATTCTAAAGAAAATACCCTAAAAATTCTTAGAACTAAGAGGAATGAATAATTTAATTAGGGTTTAATAATTCTTAGCAATCAAGTTAGCAAAGATTAGACTCTCTATTCTAGGTTTACCCTAGATCTAGACAGCTCCTAACTTCCAAGACCACCTTGTCCTATTGAGCTCGAAGTCCTTAGAGGCTGATGTCTAATTAATTTTAGAGTTAAAGGTTTGGGTTAATGCAGAATGAAGGATGTGGTTTGTAGGCCAAGGAAGGGTGATGAAATCCCCACCTTATCTTGATTAGGGGTTTGTGCCCTTAAAGTTAATTATGAAAATGCTATGCAGCAATAGATGTCCAGCTCTTAAAATTATCAAACAAAATTAATCTAATTATTATTATTATTTTTTAGATTTTTGTGACTAGGTTTCTAATTTCTTAATAAATTATGAGATGTCAATGGAAGAATTTTGAGTTTTGCAGAAAATAAATCCACCTAAGACAATCTAAGAATAGAAATAAAATAATTATTTTTTTATATTTTATTTTTATAAATTTTTATAAATTTTTTTTGTTTCTTAAATTAATTATATTTTATGGAAGGTGTCTTAGGGTTTTCTTTCAGGTTTTTTTTATAGGTAAGTTAATTAAAAGGAAAAGTTGATTAGGTTAAAATTGGATTTGTGGCAAAAAGAAAGTAATAATTTTTTTTAATGTTAAAAAGAAAATATGCAATTCTAATAATTAAGAAATAAAATAAAGACACAATAACTATTCAAAAATTAAAGAAAATTAATCTGATTTTTTTATATTTTTTAATTTTTATAATTTTTTTTCAAAATAACACACTTAAGTCCCAGCAACGGCGCCAAAAATCTGATGCGTGTCATAGCACAATGATTAAAACACCTTAATTTCACTATTAGAATAGCGAGAGTAAGGGATCGATTCCACAGGGACTTTAGCGATTATCTTGAAATAAATTTATAAATTTAACTAAATAGATAACTAAATAGATAATTAGTAGTGCAAAATAATAAGATATGGTTTATCTTATTAGAGCACGGCTCGTACCCATAGATCACAGACCGTCCCTTTTAAGAATAAATCAGTCTAAATTATTTTCACTTAAAAGAATTTAATAACAATTAAATATGCATAAAACTTTATTTCAATAACATCCAAGAGTGCATATTAAAATCTAAAATAAAAGAGTTTTAATTTCTGATAGCAATAAGAGAGCAACAAATTCTTCATAAATCAAATCAAAGACCAGATGAAACGGACTGAAGATAGGCTGAACCGGGTTGAAGACATGAACCGGGCCACGAACAGAGCATCCACGAAATCCACGGACTCCTCTCCCTCCTCTACATGCGCCTCCCGAGTCCACGAACAGAACAGTGTCTCGAAACGGATCCTCCAACGCCCACGGACAGATGCTTCACGGATGCAGCGCCTTCTTCAACGAATAGAGCCTTTCTCAATCACCAGAACAGAGCCTCCTTCAAGCCACGGAACAGAGCAGCACGCATAGAGCTTTCTCCTTCCTGCGGACTCCAATCAACGGCACGATCGTCTCCTGCTTCAAACGAAGCTTCTCCCAAACCACGGATCCCTCTGCTGCTATTTATAGAAGCCCAGATGCAATGAACGCAGCCTAGACACTGCCAAAACAGAGGACGCGAATGGATCGGAGAAAATCCGGATAAATCGTGAATAAAATTCAAATTCCTTCAAGATGAATTTAATTCATTCAATTTGATAACTTTCTATCCAATTTATTCCTTAATTGGTGGAGGAAACTGTTAGAATTTGAATCGGAGAAGAATTGACTGAGAGAAAAGCTGAGAAGACGATGAAGTCGGCAGTTGGTTTGCCGACTTTGCTTTAAAATGCGTGCTGAAATAGATAAATCAATAAAAAATTAATTTTGGGCTCATCTTAAATCTGATTTGAGTGCCGTTTGCGTCATTAAATTCCTAAAATTGAGCTTTTAAGTTGATAAGATTTTTACTAAAATATTATATAAAATATTAAAATATTAAATAATAATAGGTACATTAAATTATTAAAAAATAGGTTTAATATTAATTATTTATGCGTTTATCATGAGGCTTCATGGTATTCTCGTATCTATTGCATCATATCGAGATACTAGGTTTGTGTCCCAATTCTGGAAGAGTCTTCATAGAGCTCTGGGGACCAAATTGAACTTCAGCACAACCTTCCATCCCTAGACAGATGGGCAGTCTGAGAGAACCATACAGACCCTGGAGGATATGCTGCGAGCCTATGTGATGGACTTGGGTGGTGCTTGGGACAACCACTTATCTTTAGTGGAATTTTCTTACAATAATAGTTACCAGGTCAGTATCCAGATGGCTCCATTTGAGGCCTTGTATGGTAGAAAATGCAGGTCTCTTTATATTGGGATGATGTGGGAGAGAGAAAATTTTTGGGCCTGAGCTAATTCGACAGACAGTAGAGAAGGTACAGTTGATCAAGGAACGACTCCGCACAACTCAGAGCCGGCAGAAGAGCTATGCTGATGTAAGAAGAAGGGAGCTAGAATTTCAGGTTAGAGATCATGTCTTCCTGAAGATATCACCAACCAAAAATGTGATGATATTTGGGATTAAAGGTAAACTGAGTCCATGATACATTGGGTCATTTGAGATTCTGAGTAAAGTAGGGGAGGTGGCTTATAGCCTGGCATTACCACCGTTACTCTCTGGGGTACACAATGTATTTCATGTATCCATATTGAGAAAGTACATTTTTGACCCCAGTAATGTGATACAGTTTGAGCCCATGCAGTTAAGGAATGATCTGACGTATGAAGAGCATCCTGTACCGCAAGGATCAAGTTTTAAGACGGCGTAGCATTCCATATGTCAAGATTCAGTGGAGTAACCATTCTGAGAGGGAAGCTACTTGGGAGCTTGAGGAGGAAATTAAAGAGAAATATCCTCAATTGTTTGTAACATAGCATATGTAATTGGAAAGAAGATTAATCATATGATCAAAGCTTTGGATTCTAAATGTTATTTGAAGTACATCAATTTCGAGGCCGAAATTTTTATAAGGAGGGGAGAATGTTGACGGAGGAAGGGAGGTACCACCCCCTTCCTCCGCCATTGTTGACGGCAGTGACAAGGGGGCGCCACAGCCAGTCAAGGAAAGGGGGCACCGACGCACCCCCTTCACATGGGTACAGGGGAGGGGATAACCCTCCCCTTGCCACTATATAAGGAGGGGGTGCTCCTCCCCCTCCTTCGCTATTCTCCTCCCCCCATGCCGGCAAAGGTAGAGAGAGAGAGAGAGAGAGAGAGAGAGAATGTAAGAGAAACAGAGAGAGAAAGGAGAGGGAACCAAGCCAGATCACGGCTTGGTTCGGGCCCGGTGGAGTGCCCGATACCTCGCCGGGCCTGGGCGGCGGCCAGGGACCTCACGGCGGCGGGCGACCATCCGGTGAGGATCGGCCGGCTGTGATGGCTAGCCATGCCATCGGCACGGTGCCAAGCGCGACGAATGAGAGAGAGGAAGAGAGAAATTGAGGGAGAAAGATAGGGAGAGGGAGGCGACCGTGGCGGCGGCCGGCTTTGGCTCGGTCGCCGACGGTCGGACCGCCCAGGAATTGGCCGACGGCAGCCCTGGCCACCGGCATGGCTCCCTCCCTGTTCGGGTGAAACAGGGGAGGCGCGTGGGGAAGAAAGAGACGTGGGCCGGCTGGGCCGTCCTACGTTGGGCCCTATTGGGCTGATTCTGAGCCATCTTTGGGCCACGTTTTGGGCCCTGTATTAGGCCAGGAATGGAGAAATAAAAATATGACCTAATTCGGCATTGATTCTAGTTTCTTGGGATATTTTTATTTCCCCATTCGGGCTTATATATTGGGAGATATTCGAGCCCAAAGTTGGTCCCAGGATTAGACTGGGTAGACCTTAGGGGATGCTTCATTGTTCCAATTTTTGAGATTTAATTATGAAAATTAATGCTGTAGGTAACCAAATATCCACATAGCTGTTTTATAGTTTGGAATTAGCGTACTGAGGTAAGTAAGCCATTTATTATAATTTTCATAATTTATTAGAATATGAAAATTATGTATTTAAATACTATATTGAGATATATTACATTATTCAAAAAATAAGACAAAATGGAAATTTGTTATACAATTGGGTATCTGTTATAATTATATGTGATTACTAATATTTTGCAAAGTAATGGATTATAAATATGCAAAAATTGAATGATGTGAATATTTTGGCTTTGCAAAATATACTGGTATTATTGATGTATTTTTATACTATGAATGTATAAACCACTGTATATATGATATGAGGAGCTTATGCTTATGATGATGCATGATGTGGTACATGTAAATATAATAATGATATGTGTCACTGCGGTTCTCATATGATGTAAAATAATGTGAAATGCCAAGTGATACGGATCCACCTCCAAATAAAGAAATATGTGGAGGACACACATCTAGAGGATGTGATGTGATTGATATATGGCATAATGCACACACATCTAGAGGATGTGTTGTGATTGATTATGATATATGGCATAATGCTGGTACCAGGACCCTTTCTCTTAGGGACATTAAAGAGTGATACACCAGATGGGTGTTATAGGGCCGTGGGACACATAAGGAAATAATAATATGAATACAGTGGATTTATTTACATTGCATATTTTAGTATTTATTGTATAATTAAGCTTCCAAAATTATTTGAGCTGATGACATACATGTTTTGATAACATGATGAATGTATTTGAAATTGGAAGTTTTATACATGAAAACATGGATTGATAATATCTTGACTAAATGATTATATAATAGTAGGCTTACTTATTGAGTGTAAGCTCATATAAATCTTACAATATTTTTCAGAGCCACAGGACTGAAGAATGAGATTTGGGGTAGTTGGAGCTTCTATCAGAGGAAATTAAGATCCAACATTTTGTTGTAACCCCATTGATTTTGTATGATGGGCATATAGCAAAAAACTCATAATTATGGCTTGTACTAAAATATTTGACTCTGAATGACATAGTGGTATTATCCTTTCTCGAATAAATTGGATTATATTTGAGGATGCCTTGCATGCTAGGCATGTGGCGGGTTGCCACCCCTGGATCCCACATTGGGTCTGGGGCGTGACACATAGGCTTCCTATAGTTTTCAAACATTTTAGGGCTTCTGCAGCGGCAATACAGAGAACAGCTATTCTTCATTTACATGAATGAACGTATCAGAATTCTCACTTTCTGGTATTTTCGTGAGTTCTCATTGTTCAGCATTTTGGCTGTAGCTATCCCAATATTTTAGATGTTTTCAAGTTCTGAGGCATGGGTTTTCTCATTAAACTGTAGAAATACTTTTCACAAGCCTCGTGCCACCTAAGCTAAAGAACTAAGCATAGAGACCATAGATTTGCAGCAACATACATGGATTAAGACATGTCAAACTTGCTCAACAATTTCTATTAACTACAGGTAAAGATGGAAATCTAGGTGGCTAATAACCTTGACTGTTCAAATATCTATATCTACACACACACATATGAATTGCAAAGATGTTACCGGAATGGCATATTGAGAGATTATTATGCTTTTTATATTGAATATGCTCAAAGATTCCAAAAAGTAACAAGTGCTAGTTTTATTTGTCAAACAGTGATGTCATATTGCCAACTTTTTAAGCCAGCAAGAAAGTTCATTTTCTACAAATACCAGGAGATATATACCAAATAGTGTCATTGATTGATTTTCTGGCATACCAACATTTTACCTTCAGTAGGAGAACAAAGAAAAGATATGTTCTATATTACAAGACCATTTTAAACTTCTACAGGAATAAGAGAGATTAACTTTAAAATACAACTCAACAGATTATCACAGCAATAAGTTGTGTTTAGATGGTCTCAAACATCTACATGTATTTTCGGTTGGTGAAAATATTTGTTCACCATGTTCTCTTCAGAAAAAAGTGCTGCATACCATCCCCCTAACAACACTTATGATTGTGAATTAACTATGATGACACTTGGAATGAACTAACATGCAGCAAAACCCTATCAAATGCATGAGTTTGCACAGACTACTTTAATGACCAAATGATGGACAAGACAATATTACTTAATGATGGACAAGGTTTCAAATCCTGTGAGAGGGAGCCATCTCAATTTCTCCATAAAATGAGACGCATCACTGTCCCACCTTAAGTTGTCTTGAGATGCATCGATTGAGATGCTTGGACGATGGTAGGATGGTCCTTTCCTAACACTTGAGAGAGCAATCTGTCCCAACATTGCATGGAACGTCCCACCTAGATTTGAAACCATGATGATGGATGATAAAAGGAGCATTAGAGTTCATGAGAAAGAAGCATATGCCCCACAAAACAATACTTTATCCCATGTAAACCAAAGCATAGTGGAGACAAACACCTCAATTTTTTTTGAAAAGAAGACTTAGACCAAAAAACATGATTAGCAAGGAACACGTGTGTAAGATGTCCAATACCAAGTGAACTCACAACTATGAGAATGCATCAATTTATGATCAACATCTAAAATATATAAATCTTATCCCGTGAACCAAAAGTATCATCCAGATCATATTTATGGGCCCCCCACTTTGGATTTTCTTAAGAAGAAAACCAAACAATATGTGATTAGGGCCTCTTGTGTAGAACATACAGACAAACTTTATAGAAATTATAGGCATAAATAGGAATGCTAACAATTTGACATACCTACAATAAATGAGCAGAAGATTCAATATGAGAGATTCTTATTCTTTTTTTATTATAGCGATTTCCATGGTTGTGCATGTGAGTTAACAAAAACATAGCTAGTGAGCTACTCAAATGCCATCACTCTCTTAAGGATGTGTATGTATGTGCATCAGTTTATCTCTTGGCATGTTGTACACAAGTTCATGAAAGTCCATGTCATTCAAAAAAGTAGAAATTGCCTAAGACTTCAAACAAAACATCAAATAACACATTTGAGATGCATAATATTTTTTTTGCCAAAAGCATGAGAAGGGGAAAGTATTCACAAATTTCATCCTCAGATTATAGCTTACGAATAAAATAAGGGGCATCCAATACCTCAAGATAAACAAAAGGATGAAGTATAGCTTCACCACTCAGCCGATTCTGAGATGGTGCCAGTCATTTGATCAGAATCCAACAAGTTACAAGACCAATAGCCATAGAATTTTACATATCAAAAGAAAATAAATTTATTGGAGTTGTTTTTTTTTTAAAAAAGGTGCTGTGCTTTAAGAAGCCTTTGTTTGGATATGTTCTCATTCTTGTATATTCAAGCAGTTTGCATACATCATGTTTTCACACTAAGTTTTACTAACAAACAAAAATCCATGAGTTGAAACCCTATATCAAGGTTACAGGATTTGAGATGAAGAGGAATCAAAGTTGTGACTTTGCAATTTCAGGTGTTATAGGAAGCTATGGTATAGTATATTAGGTGCTAAAAAGAAGATAAATTTATTAGAGTTGTTCAAAAAAGGTGTTACAAATCTTTTCAGATATTGTCTCATTCTTTTATATATTGGACGTTTGAGTTCATCATGATTTTCCAATAGGTTTGATTCGCAAACAAAAATCCAATAGGTGAAACCTTACATTAGGGTTGCTAGATTTGAGATGAAACGAATTAGGGTTGTGATCCTTAAGTTCTACAAAACTAATTGGAAAAAGCTTTGAGCAGACGAACCATGATGGATGGAAAGAAAGTACAAAATGGCCTAGAAATTGTAGGATAAGATGGTGAATAGGAAGAATCTAGAGTTTAAGGCAAACAGAAGGAGATCATCAAGATCAAATGCTGTACCACTCATGTTTAATGCTGTTGAATGTTTCAAATTGGCTTGCAGAAAAAAAGTAAGGTGAAGGATTGCTGAGTCTTTTTTTGTTTCTCTTTAAATCTCCTATAAAAGTCAACCAGCCTTCTTTTTTCCTAAAACAGAACCCAATTATAGTAGGAATGAGACATATATATTGAAAGTAGGACCCCATATGAAATTGACCAACTAAATGACCTCTGAAGGTACACCATATAAAAGAAATTTCTTTCATGCCAGGTGACATCACAGTTTATAACATCTAACTAGGCACTATGAACATTCCTCAACATATCATGTGGATGTGTGTGACTTGTGACTTTGTGTTGTAACAGCAGTCAACGAACCTATGTTATAGGAATTTTGTGCACTTTTTGCTCTCTGATGAAGGCTTAACTAAAATCTTTGACCCCCATTGTCTATGCATTGGTGCATGAACACTTAACTAATGCCTTTAGTTTGCAAATCAGATCAGTTCCTGTTGACCCAATTATTGATTTTGATGATTAATAAAGGAATTGAGTATATTTATTGTGTTACTGATGAATTTAACAAGTGTTTCAGGGCTTAAAATATTTGTTTAATCAAAAGGCATTTA